>OZ038476.1:91671396-91721396 GCA_964036315.1 Acanthosepion esculentum
ATCAAATTCCATTTAACCGTAGGTGTTTTATTCTTTTCTTTTAGACTCCAAAAGTATTTGGATAATGAAGTCATATACTTATAGTTACTGTTATTAAAAGATTGCATATGACCCAGCCAACGTTCCTTGAATGGTCTCATGGTGCTACCAATATAAAACTTCTTTATATTTGGATTTTCTAGTGTTGATCTTGTACTAAGATAAACTACAGAACTAGTCAAACAATTATTTTTTAGTGGACAATTATTAGGATTCCTACAATTACATAATTTATTATTCGTGTCATTATACTTAGTATTGCTGCTTGCAACCTGGTATGTTATCAAGTTTTCTGAGTCCCTATACTTGTTAAAGACTCTGTTGTTATTTTTTTTAATTATTTTCTCTAGGTTATCTGCACAACTATAGCTTAACTTAAGAGTATTAGGATTAAATATTTTACTAAGTGGGTTAGTTTCAGAGTTGGGGAAATGTTTTTTGATGAGGTTTAGAAATATACGCCCCAATTTAGTTTTAACCATCATATTAAAAGGGGGAGTAAACCATATGATCTTTATAGATATTCTTTTCTTATTATGGTTGCTATTAACAGGGCTTTTATATTGAATAGTGGTATCTTTGTATCCACTATTTTTGAGTTCAGAATTTTTAAAATCCCGATGTTTATTAAAAACATCTTTGTTCGAAGAGTTATTACTAATCCTAAATCCAATGGAGGAGGGTATGTGTTTGATGACTAAAGGGGGGGGGGATTTGGATGCACGTATATTGGGTTGGATTTAATCTTCACATATGGTTGGAAAGTGTTGCTGGCAAGGTCCAGGGTAACGTCTAGAAAATCTACTTGTTTAACATTAGTTGTAATTATTGTCCTAAGACCCAAATCCTTAAATAACTTATGAATCATTTTCCTAATATGGTCTACCTTAATTTTAGTGGAGTTTTTAACAATCCATCATCCCTATACAATCCTACACTATCAGAATCTAGACAATCAAAGGCACTTAAATTGTACAAAAGAAATAACCCGACCAGGTCAGAAGCTTCTGCAGAATCCAAAGAACCCATTGAAATGTCAAAATTTTCGTTACAAGACCTTTTGGTCCACTGTTCATCCTTGTAGACTAGAACAGAATTTCGGCACTTCATGATAATATCCACTTCACTCTCAGAAATATTGGAGTATTCCCGAGCGAAATCCAAGGCCAAAGTGAATAGATTTTTCGATATAGAGGGATAATAATCGGTAATATCGAACTGTATGAAAGTACAGTTGTCCTTATATCGGATGTTGGTAAACCAGTTGATAACATCAGCTGTATTAATCCACTGTAATAGTCCAAGGATGTTTTTTTATGGAGTGGTTGGTTCTTTCCAAGATATTCTTACTGATCCTGCCGAATTCCGGTCTAGTAGGTTTTATAAGCCTAGTAAATGGAATTCGGGTTTATGATCTTTTAACATGACATGCTTCCTTAGTTTGTAGTTTACTGACCCGATCACTAATCTGTAGTTTATCAGTAATTGATTTACTGATACAGTTAATAACTTATAACTTAATAACTTATAACTTTTTTTATATGAGGGTATATATGTGTGTATATTGACACCTATCATATGTTAAACTGTTTATGTGTATGAGTAGGGATGTAAACTTTGGTAGGTGTCTACTACTACGTGTGTAAGTATATGTATGTGTATATGGATATGTATGTGTACTTGTGTGTGTGTTAATGTGTGTATATATATATGTATATGTGAGTGTATGTATGTGTGTATATCTGTAGGTGTATATGTATGTATATGTATGTGTATATATATATATGTCTGTGTGTGTATGTATGTGTAAATGTATTCGTTTAAATATGTATATATGTATGTATATGTGTTTGTATATATGTATATGTGTTTGTATATATATGTGTGGGTATTTATACGTATGCGCTCGGATGTGAATGTACTTATATACATATATATGTATATCTGGATGTGTTGATATGGGTATTTATATATGATTATATATTTGTGTATAGATGTATGTTCGTATGTCGTAGTATATGTATTTGTATGTATACCTTAGTGTCTACTTTTGGTTGATAAGGAGTTTTTAATTGCTTATAGACTTAATCAACAACTGTTATTAACTTTTAATGTATTTTATCATCAATAAGTTAGTATTGTTAGAATATATGTAGGTCTCATATACATATCCCCTTTTTTGTGTGTGTGTCTATATGTTTATATATATATGTGTGTGCGTGTGTATGCGTATGTATGTGTATATATGTATATGTGGGTGTGTATATAAGTATATATGTTTATATAGTTTTAATTTACGTTTGTTTGATTTTTCATGTATATGCGTGTATTTGTAAATGTATGTTTATGTGTTTAGTTTATATACATATATGTATACGTGCGTTTGTATGTATATGTAAATATATATGTGTATGTATGTATGTATTTGCATATATGTGCATCTTTGTGTATATATATTTTTACTTGCTTTATTTACTTTTTTACTTTGCTGTATGGGTCGATATATTTATACGTGCTTATATGTACGTGTATGTGCATATGTGTGTATATGCGTATCTGTATGCGCGTATATATATATATATATATATATATATATATATATATATATATATATATATATATATATATATATATAGGTACGTGTAACCTTGTATATATATATATATATATATATGTGTGTGTGTGTGTGTGTAGGTCTGTATGAATATATGTGTGACTGTACGATTATATATGGAGGTAGTTATTTATTTTTTCATGTAGTGTGTGGAAAACTATATGGTAAAAAAAAATATATATATTTATATATATTTATTTAAATTTTTTTACTAATTTTATCTATGTATATTTGGCCAGATTAGTTATATTTCAATAAGTAGTTAAAATTCGTTTAATAACATATTAAGCCCCGAATATATTTTGGCTATAGCGTCTGATTGTCTAGGTCAATGTGCATGTGGATGTATGTGCATGTGTTTATCGATGTCTATGTGTAAGGAAAGTGCATGCACGTTTGGTTGTGTGTATGTGTGTTCGTTTTTTTTATTTTTTTATCAAGGGTCGTATCTCGTCACCGTTTTTTGTGTGTATATATAGCTAAATATGTCTGGGCGCTTATGTATTATAACCTGAGTGTGTTTGGATTGTTTTACGTGAGAGGTGTTAATCATAGTTACAGTCGTTGAATTAAAATGTATACATTTTTGTGTAGAGCTACCAACATCCTTTTTAACGTAATTTCAATGAAAAAATAAATTAAATAACATATGTATTTTTTATTTTCTCCTCAGTAATTCCATAATTTTAAACTTAATAGAGATTAGATTTAGATTTCTAAATGGGTAATTTTTTACTTTTAATTTGAATTTCAAATTTTATCATATAATTTAATACTTATTAGTTAGGACACATTCTATTTTACTAGAACCCCAACTTTAAAGCTTTTAATATCTATGATAACCTTGCTTCGTTGTCAAATTTTTTGAATTCTCATATACTTATATTTTGATTGGTGTAACAGCGTTTACCCCTAGCGAAGGATCGTTAATTAGTTTGAAACTTTTAAAACCATTTATTCTACATTCAACATCATCACTTGATAAGACACCGGAGGTGTTGAAACAAAATGGCAATTTTTGTAGTGATTTTATAACATAAATATGTTATAATTTTTAAATAAATAAATAATTATATATATATATATATATATATATATATATATATATATATATATATATATATATATACATATATATATATATATATATATATATATATATATATATATATATATATATATATATATATATATGTAGTGGTATTGACGGCGTAAATCAACCTGCACACTTTTTACTTTACGAATGTGTAAGCAAACAAAAAGCAAACAAGAGAAAGAACACAAGAAAATAACTTTTCATAACAGGTACAACTTTTATATTTATAAATGTCAACGGTTTTACATGAATTATTAATATGAGTTACTTCCCTTTGACTGGGTTAAAGTCTTTACTACTAAAATATTTTTTACCTGAGCTCACAAAAAGTTGAATTAATTTGTCGCTCAAAGTGCTCACTGAAAGAGAGTTTAAAGAATCCTGTAAAGCTGAAAATATGTTGATAAACCTTTAGCTTTAAAGTTGGAGAAGTGAATGTTCTGTAAATGTCTAATTTGTTTTTGTTGCTTGTAGTGGAATGTATTGTTTGTAATGTTTGTAATTAAGTTTGGTAAGATTCAATAGCATGATTGAATAGTTTTTACTAAGTTGCAGAAGAAGTTGGTGAGTGAGTTGTTTAGTTGAAATTTTAGCTTGAATTACAGTGAAGTTATTTCATGTTAAAGAACTTGAGATTCTAACTTTGTACTTCGCTGCAGTAATGATACAAGCGTCGTGAACTGGTTTAGCAAATATTAGTTGTCGTAAATTCTCATTGACTAGGTTCCCTCGTACATTCAATTTATATGTTTTTTAATCACATGACAGGCTCCAAGATGCATTGTTTTTTTTTTTTTGTCAGGTCAAAAACTAGGTCAATGTTATTCGGACGTAGTGGTGAACAGATAAATTGTATTTTTAATATTTGTTAACCACTCAGAAAGCGTCTTACAAAACTCAGTCTGGAGCCTGATATGTTTTGTTTTGCTTATTGAGAACAATGTACGTGAAGATACACGAGATAATTTTAATATTTATTGTCCAATGAGAAGTTAAGGTTTTCTGAAAATATGTATGAAGCTGTTATCCGCTTTTTGCATGAAAATTGACATTGATGAAAAAGTGTTAGCGGAATGCTATATATATATATATATATATATATATATATATATAGTCTTATATATATATATATAGTCTTATATATATATATATATATATATAGTCTTATTTACGTTTTACAATTTAATAAACTGCTGACCCTTATTAATGCCTTATCAACTCTAATGACCAAATATAACCACTTGTGGTACTCAGTTTTAGAGCAAATTGTTTTCAGTGATAGCCTCAATACTTGGTTCTGTAGATTGTGCATGATTACTTACCATCTGCAAACAAATGTGCACGTGCACATAGAACAATTCCAACAGCATTAATAGCTAGAAAGGAACCATGGCTGGATGCCCTCCCTATATTATGAATGTGTATCCGTGTCGCTCCTAATTCTTCCAAAACTTCAACCTTCTTTACAGTTATAGGAATGATATAATGATTCCTCAGTTGCTAGTAGGTGATACTAATAACATAAACAATCAGATGTTTGCTAGGGAGTTACAATGTACCTTACACTCTTTACATTCAATAGACTGAAAGTATTGTATGGTTATGTGTAGACAGACTTAGCAAGCCTCTGGAAGCCCCTTACATTGGTCCCTTATAAGTGTTATGTAGAATTGACAAATATTTTGTAATTAAAATGAACAATGAGATACAGTCAATGGTATCAATAGGTAGATTAAAACTACATGTTTGAACCTAAAAGTTATATCTGACAAGTACAAAATTGATATTGTTTTTGGTACCCAGTCTTTTGCAAGTAGATATATGCAACCTTGTATTAAGAATTTCAAATATAAAATATATACAAGTGTTTTTAGATGAAGACTTTTGTGTTTTGTTTGAACTTTTCATATATTTATGATGGTCTACTAGGTCTATGTTATATATTTCTGCACAATTATTTTCTTCTATAATGGTGGTGATGAGTGAATGTGCTAATGTTTTAGAAATGCTTAAAAACCTTATTTATATGCAGAAATTTATTTTTTTTTAAATTTGAATTAGCTTTAGGCTAATCAAATTAGGCTTTCAAATAAAACCAAAATTGTCAGTTGAAATAAAGCATTTTAATTTTAATGGTTTTTTATCTTTTGGGCAGTCCATGGCATTATCTACATATCAACTGAGTGACTTGAATGACAGTGAGTTGGTATTTCCACTTGTTCTTGGGTTTTAAGCTGGGACAAGGAGTCAGTTTACCTCTTGACAGTTTATTTGACAGATCATGAGGCCTGGTCTCAGGGATTTTCAACACTTCCCTCATGGCACCAAAGAGAGAGAGAATCAATGGAATATTGATGCCAGTGCAACAGTGTTTGTGAAAATCCATAATTTTGGTGCCTGGAGAATATTGGCAGCCCATGTTAAAAAAACAACTTGTGTCACATCTCACTACTGTGTGTGTGTAGTGGGGGAGATCTAGTGACTACTGTTGTTGTTTTTTCATTGTTCTCAGTATTTGGGCTGGGATGAAGAGCCAATTTCCTCTCAACTGTGTATGTCTTTGGATGGATCATGGAAAAATTCTCATTGCACCAAAGAGGGAGGCTCAGTGGAATATTGATGCCAGTGCAGTGGTTGTAGGGACATAGCTCATGTGCACCTCACTGGGCGAGTTTATATATGGAGGCAGCCCAAAGAAGTTTATAACCCTGACTGCCTTCTTCCAACAGTGAAGCATGGAGGTGGATTAGTGATAGTTTGGGCTGCCATATCATGGAAATTGCCATGGTCCAATAGTTGCCCTGCATGCTAGAATCAACAGCAAAGATAATTTGAACATTTTGGGAGATCATGTTCATCCAATGGTCTAGACTTTATTCCCTGATGGTGACTGCATCTTCCAAGATGATAATGCTCCAATGCATACCGCTTGAGTGGTTAAGAATTGGTATGAAGAGCATGAAAGTGAGCTAGAACACATGGAGTGGCCTCCCCAATCTCCAGATATCAATATTATTGAACATTTGTGGTGTATTTTGGATTGACAAGTTAGGAGTTGCTATCCTCCACCGTCGTATCTTAAAGAG
This sequence comes from Acanthosepion esculentum, assembly GCA_964036315.1. Lineage (NCBI taxonomy): Eukaryota > Metazoa > Mollusca > Cephalopoda > Sepiida > Sepiidae > Acanthosepion > Acanthosepion esculentum. The sequence continues at coordinate 91,678,232 of OZ038476.1, forward strand.
CTGGAGCAGGTGTTAATGAAAGAATGGCTGAAAATTCCTCTGGATGAAAAGAAGCTGTATGATTCCATTCTTAGACGTATTAAAGCTGTATGTGAGGCTAAAGGAAGACCAACTCCATATTAAATAAATTTTCTTTAAATTTAACAAGTGTTTCAATTATTTTGTCCAACCCCTGTATTTGTCACTGGCATCTGTATAAAGCACCATTGTCGTCTTTAGGTCTGGGTAAGTCAGCAAGGGTACTGCTGTCAACTGGTCCTTGAGGCTCACTGGCAGTTCTCCGTCCACTTAAATCTAGAGTACTTTTTAGTCAAGGCTATCAAGGGTCCTGCCAATCTGCTAAATGCTGATACAAAGCACCTGTAATATCCAATGGCTCCTATAAAGCCACAAACCTCTCTTACTGTTTTCAGCTCTGGCATAGCCCTTATCACTTCTACCTTATCCAAATCATGTTTTATCCCCATTTTGTTTATAACAAAACCCAAATACTTGGTCTCATCCTTCATAAACTGACACTTAGGCAAATTTAATTTCAACTTGTGCTCTCTCAACCTATCAAAAACCTTCTGTAAATGTCTAAAATGCTCCTCAGGTGTCTAAGAAAACACCATGATATCATCAAGGTAAGTTATAGCAAAATCTTCCATACACTATGGACATTAATTGACTAAATACACCTGGGGCATTAAATAACCCAAACAGCATCACACGAAAATGAAATAGACCCACATGACAAGTAAAGACTGTCTTCTCCTGGTCTTTTTCATCCAAGGCTACTTACCAATAACATGATCTTATATCCAAAGTAGAAAAACAGGTTGACAAAATTCTATATTACTATAATTACTATTTCAAGGGTGACCATTGCTCTCCACCACAATTGGGTTTAGAGTTAAATGTGGCACCACCCATCATGAGATCTGTCATCGATGCAGTAGTGAATCAAAATAGATACATCATCAGCATACTCAGAAACCCTGGCTCAATCTCCTCCAGGGACAGCAATTTCATGTAGGGCTGGACTACATACCCTGTACCTCAGTCAGCCAAGGAGTGGCCCAATGCCTGATGAACAAACTGTGACAACACAAAAGCAGTTGTGCAAACTGCTTTCTGTTTAGCTGTGTCACAGGAGGCTGACCACTTGCAGACATTGGGTTCAAATCTGGCAGCCTGCAAGACAGCTGCCAGATACTGATGGTTGACCCTGTTGAATGATTTGGACTGATCCAAATTGCTGCATCATTGTTTTCTACATCCTCTAGGATTATGTGGATCAGATGCAGGTTGCTTTGAATTGTTTGTCCCTTTACAGCACAAGTCTGCTCAGGTCCCAACAAGCTCATGACAACTGACTGCAAACACTCTGTCAGGATCTTGGCCAAAATCTTTAACTCTGTGTTTAATCGACCATTCGCCCTTGCATGGAGTATTGCTGCCATATATGGTCTGGAGCCCCTGCTGTTTGCCTCGGGGTTCTTGATAAGATCCAGAGACGGATAGGTAACGTGATTGGCCCTGATCTGTCATTTCGTCTGCAGTCGCTCTCTCACAGACGCGATGTTGCCTCGCTCTGCCTTTTTTACAAGTACTTCCACGGTAATTGCTCTGAGGAGTTGCGTTCGCTTGTCCCCAGGCCTTGTGAATTTAAACGCCCCACCAGGCTGGCATCCCGCTCCCACCCCTACACCGTGGAAACTGTTAGATGTAGACGTCTCTTCTACTCCAATAGCTTCATGTCTCGCACATCTCGCCTATGGAACTCCCTTCCCTATTACTGTTTCCCTGACAAATACAATCTCCAACGGTTTAAGTGTAGTGTCAATCGACATCTCCAGTTGCCTTGATCTATACACTTCCCTTCTCCACATCCTTTCATTTCTCATTCCTATCTGCTCTCGCTCCCGGAGACTTACCACTGCTGACCCTCTTCAATTCCAAGTGTACTTTGCTCTCCGTGATCTCTCCATTGCAGCTAGCTGCTTCAGTTCATTCAAAAGTCAGCCAAATAGCTGTGAAATTTGTTGCCACAGAGACCAGGCTCATAAAACAGCTCATGAAATGTTGCTGAAATGCCTCACACATGTCTTTGGTTGACCTCAGAGTACACCCCTCTAGAGTATTGATCTTGCAAATGTCTCGATTGGAACCTCAACAAATCTCTTTTTTGCACAATTCTGTGCCCATATTCACAGCTTCATCAGACATTTTGTTTAACCTATGTCTAATTACCTCATTCTGGTAACACTTACTAGCCTCATGCTCCAGATCCTTCCTAGCTACTGCTATCTCTAGGGAATTCCCCCAGCCTCTGCTGGGACAGACTATCCTCTAAAGTTGTTAAACTTTTTAGCCTTATCTAAAGCGAGTCGTTGGCTATATTTGGTGGTGAAAGACCTAATCCTATCCTTATGCCTCTCCCACCATTTATTCCACAATAACCTCCCCCACTAGTTCCCACTGCACTAATCTAGTTAGGTGTTGCTGGAAGTCCCGCCTGTCCAATAAAGACAGATTGAACTTCCAGTGTCCAGCCATTCTAGTCCTAATACCTAACACCATCCAGGCAGAGACAAGTCTATGGTCCGAATAGTCTAAACAGTGGAACGTGCAAATCTAGATCAACCCTTCTGATTTATATTCTGTACAGGTAGCTGGATACCTGAAGAGATGCCCATGTCCACATCTCCTGCCCTGAATGATCAACCCCTGTATCTATCGATGAGTCCAAACTTGCTGATCAGATCAATCAAGCTATGATTTCCCAATGACCTCCTGCTTAAGCTGTGATCCATGATGGCAGTCCAGTTCCCCATTAAGTCCAAGCGCAATAAATTGCAAACAAAGTATGTCTCCTGGATCACAGCCACATGCATGCCAAAGGACAAGAGATCATGAAGCAGGCAGGCAGCCTTACCCCAATCTCTCAAGCCTCTTGCATTCAAGCGAGCTAGTTTAATAGACATCTTTTAAGTTTTAAAGTACCTTAAATGCAAACTGGATGGAAATCTATGGGGTCAAGATCTCGATGTATTGTCCAAGGCTTCCAGTTACGATATCTGTTGTAATTTGATTGTCTATGACAATGTTGCCAACATCTGTTGGGAACATGAGTTTTAGCACCCTATATAAAGAGGTATGGAGAAGAACTGAGACCTTCCCTACACAATAGGCTGAAAGTTTCTTGAGTTCAGGTGACTCAATTTGAGCCATCCTAATCTTAGGAAAGGCATTTTTGGCCCCCACCAAAGGATCCCAGACTTTGAATTTTCCTCCAGTGTTCCTGATAAGGATGATCACTTCAGGAGCCTTCAAAAAGTTCTTTGGGTCCTCTGGTGACATCTCGTAAATGGAGGTCAATTTAAACTGTTGTTGCTGCTTCAGCTTCTCTGGTTCCTACTGTTGTTGCTACTGCTGTGACTGCTTTTGTTTTGGCTTAGCAATGCCTTTGTCTGGGACATACTGCTGGGGAGGCGGAGTTGGTGCCTTGGTTTCCCTCCTCATTATCTCAGTCCACTCACCAAGACCTTTGGGAGCCTTCTTCAGTGTATCACTCTTGGGTTGCTCTCTCTCTCAAGTGTTGCAGGTTGAAATTGCTGGGACACAGTTTTGCCAGGTGACCTATGGCACCACAAGACAAGCAGTGGGGATGGTGGCCCTCCATGACCATGAAGATACTCTGTCCACAAGTGAGCACATTTGGGACCTCATTGAACTTCTTGCAGGTCAATGTCACCATGAGCTTGTAGTCACTGGTGACAATGCCTTCTTTACTCCTGATGAAGGGTACCTCATACACTGGTCCATAAGTCAGTGATGTACATGGGCACCCTATGCAGGTAATCTGGATCTTCCTGGTACCCATGTACTCAGTTTGGAGTTGAAGGGATTTGGTAGTAAGGTTGTTGCCAACTAATGCCTTGACAACTTCTTTTGTTGTAAGCAGGATGTCCCACATGGCATTAGATCTTCAAGCCAATATTTTGGCCCCATTGTTCAAGGCCTTAAGGGCCTATTTCATCATCTTCCTGGTGACAGCAATGAATTTCCTTGTTTTGACGTCAGCTGTCAACAGGGAAATGGTTCTGGTAGTGATTGCCTCCATTACCGAAGTCACCACAATCAGCTCATTGCATGAGATGAAGGAACTGTACTCTTCTCTCAGGCCGTTGTAGTATTCCGGCTGGTATGCTGATGTAGTTTATTATTAACCTTCAGTGATATACAAATGCTGGAAATAGATTATATAAATAACAAGCATCATATATTTACAAATACCCTTGGGAAAGATATGAATCCACCTCTTCTCCCACCACCAGCTATTACAATCTAAAAATATCTTCTCACTTTAAATAAGGTGCAAAAGGTTGATAAGACATAGAAAATGAATCAATCAATGCTGATTGCAATCCCTACTGTATCATAACAATAACATACTTATGTATTATTTGGAATAAGTAAAACTACCCACTCTTGCCTGATCCAATCAACACTAACCCGCTGATTAACTAACCAAGCAATATTGAAGTGCCTAATTGTTTGGTGTTACAAGCTAAAAAAAGGCACCAGTTGACTTGTCAGCTGCCAGTTCAGTTACTAGTAACCTATTTGAAGAAATATAAGTTTTATTGAAAGAAATGATGGGGGCACAGAAAATGATTTAGTTTTCTAAACTTTCTTCATAAGCAAGGCTAATTGAAGAATATAAAATATTTTGTGTTAGGATTTATTCAGAATCATGAAATGAGATACATTTCAACTAACAAAAATACTTATTAGAAAGATGCTTTCTTTTGTCTTCACTTCAGGGGAGGGTGGGACAAGCATGCCTGACTATTGACTTCGTTTGATCCTCTTTATTACTATCTGAATGTGATTTTCATGTCAGATTGTTGGGGATGCGCAGAATGGACTAAGATTTTTGCTTGAGTGTTAGAATATATCAGAAGGATTTTTTGTCAGGTTGCGTGATCTTTTCATGCATCCACAACAATAAATAATTCGCAATATAAAACATGACAAAACATGTATGCAATTCAAACAAACAAATGCATTTATATACAATTCAAATATTATTTACAAAATGTTATTGCAAGGTATTATATGTCTTATGTTTGTTAGTGGACGAAGATTTTGTTTGCTTTTTGGTGTCTTGGTGTATTTGTATTACAGTCTATAAGAAATCGTAATTAGTGTTTAAACAGCCTTATTTATGTCCGTATTGTTTTTGTAATGTTTAGAATTGAGTCATCAGAAGTAGTCTACCCTTAACTGTAGGTATGTAATATGTTCGATAATAGTATTTACTTAAATTGTAGTGAGTGTTAATAATTCACTTTAGATAAGTAAAGTCTTGCAAGTTTGAAGTTCTTTGTATTCACAGAGTAATCTTCGAGTCGAGTTTGTGGGTGTGTCAGTTGTGGTTTTTCGCGCGGAAAAATTATAATCGCAAGTTACGTGGATTAGATTAGCGCTTCTCTGTGTTCGCTGGACTGACTGATTTGGTCAGTTGGAAATCTTCCTTATATAAGGTTTTAGATGTTAGAATCGGCTCAAGTAAGTTTTGATGCAATTTAACTTCCTCACGCGGAGTTTTTGAATTATCACGTTGCGAACCAATACAATTAGCTGCTTAGCACAATAAGGTTTTTGATTGGTTAAGTTGATTCACGTAGGCTTGTAAAATGGAATGTTCCTGTTGCTAGGGGTGATAAGGTAAATGGACGAGTCCACAAGATTATATTTGAGAATTCTTCTGTAAATTTCTTTGGTTACTTAATAACCAAAGAAAGAAGTGCAAAAATACCTATGTAGATTGTTTCTTTTATTATAAAAATTAAATTACCCACTTTACTGTAATTAACTCCACAGAAATGCAATACCTAAGGTTTAAAATTAATTTTTTTTAAATTAAAAATCTTTCTTGAAGCTTTTATTTTAATTTCAAGCTAATAGATTTAATTTAATTTTTCCAATAAGCTAAATACTTTTTCTGTATTTCAAAACTAATTAAGTTGACCAGGAAAGAGTTTTTATTTTGAAACTGCTAAAATTGCTGATTTTACCTCCATTTTTAGCCATCTGTCATCACATTGTAATTCTCTTTATTAAAAAATCTTTCAAAAATAAAATATACTTTTCTGAAACTTTATTTGAGGAATATTAGCTAATTTCAAGTTTAATTAATCTGATCTGAAACAAATATTACTTACTTTAAGTTTAAAATATCACAGAAATACATTTTTTAACATGGTGGTTGGTATTTAATTTACTATAATTATCACTTTTTTTATTTTTTATGTTGTGTATGGACGTCTTTATTTACAAAAATTGGCACATTTATACACACAAAAAAATTCCAAATTTTGGTGTTGTTGAATTGTAGCAAGTTTTTCATTTATGATATAGTTTTTACTTCATAATATTGTAGCGGTATTGAGAGCGTAAATCAACCCGCACACTTTTTATTTTACGAATGTGTAAGCAAACAAAAAGTAAACAAGAGAAAATAACTTTTCACAACCTTTACTACTAAAACATTTTTTTACCTGAGCTCACAAAAAGTTGAATTAACTTGTCGCTCAAAATGTTCACTGAAAGAGAGTTTAAAGAATCCTGTAAGGCTGAAAATACGTTGATAAACTTTTAGCTTTAAAGAATATTCCGTAAATGTCTAATTTGTTTTCGTTGCTCGTAGTGGAATGTATTGTTCAAATATTAGTTTGTAATTAAATTTCGTAAGATTCAATAGCGTGATTGAATAGTTACAGAAGTTGGTGAGTGAGTTGTTTAGTTGAAATTTTAGCTTGAATTATAGTGAAGTTATTTCATGTTAAAGAACTTGAGATTCTAACTTTGTACTTCGCTGCAGTAATGATACTGAAGCGGACACCCTGGAGGGGGGCACGATAGATAGCCCGTGTCGTAAATGAACGATGTCACAGGGAGCCCGCCACATTTTTACTTGTTGAACTAACCAGGTGAAACAATACGGACAACAGAACGAAGATGTGTATGATTTACGCAGGGTTTATTACGTGAAGGAGAATAGGATGTATATTGGTAATGCCGGCAGTTGGACGTTGCTGATGCGGACGCTCCGATCGTGTCGATGGTTGGAGGTTGTTGATGAGTGCGGTTGCTCCGGTCGTGTCGACGGTGTGTAGTGCGGATGCTCTGGTTGAGGGTTGATGTGTGGCTGCTCCGGTCGTGTCGACGGTTGGAGTCGAAGTGAGTCTCGAAAAACCTTCCGTAAATAATTACTAACGATAGTGTAAGGGAAAGGTTGGTTTGTCGTCACAGGTGGGCTTTGCTGGTCATCTGGTTTGGTTAGCGCTGGTGGTCGGCTGGTCTGGTTATTGCTGCTGGTCAGCTGGTGAATGCTGCCGGTCGTTGCAGATGGTTGCTGGCGTCGCGTGTCTGCCGGGTCGAGTCCAATCGAAACCTCCCGTAATAATTACTAACCATAGTGTGTACGGGGAAAGGTTGCGGACGACGTGAGGGCATGCCGAGAGTCAGAAGTATATAGAGAGAGTGAGTGTGTGTGTGTTCCAACTCACGTCCAGTTGGCAGACGAAAAAAAAATGGGAGCGTAACTTAATACACAGCCCGGGGCGGCATCCTGGCCTTGAGGCCAGGTGCCTGTGTACCGACCGTGTCAGAGCAGACCGGTCAGTACCGCCCCGAATTTGGCGAGGAGTCGCTGTGTTAAGTTCGGAGTGCCTCACGACAGAAAATGGCATTACTGAAATGTCAAAAATCTCTAAAAAAAATGAGTGGAGATTACTATGCGAAACTTACGGTGTAAAAACGCTTGGAGGTGTATTACGATTAGGTTCATAGCAACAGTGAACAAAAAATGTAATTAGTTCATCTCCAAACGAAATTACAAGCGTGTAGGGATAATGATGCAAAGGTCAAGGTTGAAAAATGCCCTGTTCTCTACCGCTTTAGTGAGCAGCCGAAAGCGGCTGCGATAATACAAGTGTTGCAAACTGGTGAATGTATTTTAAGTTACCAGAAGGATTTTTGGTGTCGATGTTCTAAAACATTCGTCCACAACAAATTAAAGAAGAATATTGGAAACAAATCATGCAAGAAAATTGAAAGTGAAGACAAACATTAAAAGTGCAACAATAACATTGGTTTATACAATTCACAAATACAATTGGGTTGAATATTTATGGATAAATGAGGATAGATGAATTAGGTTGTGTAGAATATTATTGTGGATTTTTCAGCATGTTTGAAATTGTTATTAAGACTTGTTCATAAAATTAAACTTAGTGTTTAGTTATGTACGAAATTGTCCTTTGTGCGAGTTCAATTAATAGTGTGTGTGCGTGAATTTGTTTGAGTTATTGTTCAAAATTGGTAGGAGTTGCGTACCTTTAGTTGTTTGGAAGTTTGATCGATTGTTTACTAATACTTATTAGGTAGTGAGTAAGTATCACTTTTTTTAAGAATTGTAAGTGATTGCTAGAAAGGGTTCCTGAGAGAGAGAGTGTGCTTGTGGTTTTGTTGAGTTAAAGAAATTTGCGCGGTGAAAATGTAGTTGGTCAAGATTTCGACTAGTTTGACATCTCTCCAGGGGTGAAAGTCCGGCTGTTTGAGGTGACTCAGAATTTTTTGGTTATAGGTTTTTGGTCAAAAAAGTAGGCTCCAGTGAATTGAGCGCGAAAAGGCATTTTAGTGTGAATTTGGTGGAGGTTAGTATGGATTATTCCAACACAAGCGTCGTGAACTCGTTTTGCAAATGCTAGTCATCGTAAATTCTCACTGACTGGGTTCATTCGTACATTCAATTTATATGTTTTTTAATCACGTGACAGGCTCCAAAAAGCATTGTTTTTTCATCAGGTCAAAAACTAGGTTGATGTTATTCGGACGTAGTGGTGAGCAGATAAATTGTTTTCGGTAACTGGTAGTCCTATTTTACAAAAAGAAATTGACAATTTAAATTCTCCAAACAGTTCTGCATATAATATAAACATTAAAATTAAATATGAATAAAAATTAAATTTCTTGAAATTTCATAAAACTAAATAAGTGAACAGTAACAGATGTAAAAAAAATGCTTTTATCAAAATTTTCTAAAAAGCATTTCTAAAATAATTTAATTCATTTGTGAATAAGTCCTAAAAGTTTCATTAAAATCAGACAATTATTTTATTTTTTCCTATATCTTTGGTCCCACTCACCTGCTGATGCAAGAAAAACAAGAATTTTAAAACAAAATTTCAAACTTTCTAAAAAGGATCAAAAAATTTTATTTAATAATCAAAATCTTCTTTGGTCTTTAAGAAGACCAAAGAAGATTTTGATTATTAAATTAAATTTTTAAATTTATCTTGCTTGCATATGTATATAACAAAAAGGTCAGTCAAACTAAATTAATCTATGAATTTATTTTATCAATTATCCAATGCTGTGGTCTCATAACATACTCAGAGCTTATGCTATACAATCTTGCATTGGCACACACACACACACACACACACACACACACACACATACATATATATATATATATATATATATATATATATATATATATATCTCCTTCTACCATTTATACAGGCAACAAAGATGTCCAGACAGTCTAGCATTGTCACACACTTATACATTCTTCTTTCACCTATTTACTATATATATATAGATATATACATACATACAGGGACTCTTTTTCTCTCTTGTATGCACCAGAACATTTACATTTGAAATTTTGAAACTCCAAATTTACATTTGAAATCTTGAATCTCCAAATTATCCCTTTATCCATCTGTATTTATATTGCGTTATATAAAAATTTATTTTGCATAGAAGGTTTAACATCAGCTGAGGCTAACTATTCAAATATTAAAAAAGAAGCATTAGCTATCTTATGGAGCACAGATAGAACTCACCAATTCTTATTAGGCAGGATATTTCTGCTTAAATCTGACCATAAACATTTAGAGTTTATTTTTAACTCCAGGAAGGAGTTATCTAAAGTTACATGTAGAGTTTTAAGATGAGCCATAAAACTCATGGGCTTTGACGTTGACATTGAAAGCGAAAGGAAACACTATTCCACATATAGATGCTCTATCAAGTCTAAAGTTCAACAATGAACTACTAGAAAGATAAGATAATTCATAAGATAAAATATTACACTGGATTGAAACATGTTTATTACCCTTAGATTGTCTTGCATTTCAAACCTCACAGGATCCAGTATTAAGCAAGATTGCATGTAGAATAAAAAGAAGCAAATGGCAGATGCTATAAAGAGATAAGACACATGTTAACTATAGAGAAGGGTCTTATATGTAATGGAGATGTTTTAATACTACTAGAGAGATTAAGAAAAGTGTTGCAGATTTGAACCAACCCACAACAAAGTAAAAGGCGAGATATTTTTTTAAATATGAAATATTTTTATTTTTGTTTTTTACAACAAACTTTTTTTCAGTGTGTATAAGTGTTAAAGTTCCTTGTTTGCAATTGTTTGTTAAAATGAAAAGAAATGTGATTTCTTCATGTGTATGCATGAGAAAAAAGAGTCAAGGGAGCAAGTGATGAGGAAAGTGTAAGTTTCACATGGCTTGGTGAGGAAGAGTGCAAATGTCACTTGGTGACAGAGTGTATGTGTCATGTAGCTTGGTGAAGGAAAGGTGTGAACAAGTTAGGGAATTTCCTTTAAGCTGTATTGTCATGTTATTGTTGCATGTATTTCCATAATGGCTTGTCTGGACTGGTGACTTTTCAAAGGGATCATGAATCATGTTTTTACTGACAGTGGGAACACAATCAATTGGTTGAAAAATGTTAAATAATTATTTTCAAAGGATTAATTTATTAACTGGAAGGATGCGTGGATCCTCTGACTCAGAAACCATTTTTTGTCATTTGATGATTGACTGTCTTGGTGTTCATTTCTGTCTTTGCTTCACACACATAATAATAAGTGTACACAATGGTTTTCATTGTGGAATTTCAACACAATCAACACAAAAACAATTAAAATTGGAAGTGTGGTATCCTGGGAATTCACAATTTAGAAAAATACACACAAAAATACTCAAGATATAGGAAACTAAAAAACTTTCACCAAACCAAGATACATTCATAGCCTAAAGAAAAAAGCTATGGGCCTGCATTCATATACATCATGTGTATGTTAAAGGCATAGAACTAGTTTTAATTTTGGTCATCTCATTCTCTTAATAGTCTGAATTGGTTAGGAAGGCAGCCACAGTAAAACAAAATTATAAGTAATATTTTCCACAAATAGAATGCCAAAAATATTAATCTCTGACAATTCACCAGAATTTTGTGATGAAACTTTGTGCTTGTAGTTAAAACAAATTGGATACCTCCCTTATAAAACACCACCATACCATCTGCAATCAAATGGAATTGCAGAAAGAATGGTGCAAACAGTGAACGTGGGGTTGAAGGCATTTTCTCCATTCAGAGACACCATAGATAGTTAGCTACTGAGACTATTACTTAGTTATAAAACTATTCTATATGCTGGAAAAATGCAAAGTCCCTTTGCATTGATGGGAAGACAAATTTGATTGCCTCTAACAATGTCCTAATATTGTAATGTATAGCAAGAGTGTGTTGTATTTGCAGGAAACCCCTAACAGATTGCTCTCCCAACAACTACAAGGGTAATAGGCAGAGATGGGAAAGAGGTGGGAGGTAACAAAATAAAACTACCACATCAACTTTAGGGGCAAAATGTGCATGAGACTGACTTCACAAGTCACAGAGTCTTCATCACAGCTGGCTTTCCTGTTGCTTTTATTGACATGAGGCATCTCACAAAGACTTGGATCTTGACCATTTTCAGTGACCTGCTGAAATGGGGAAAAACCTGGATGTAACTGGAGTTGACAGATATGTTTGCATGTGATGTGGGGCTTCTTTTGTGTCTGTACTGATGCGTGTTTGCCACACCTATTCAATAAATGAAAAAAAATGTGGTACAAAAAATACAGAGAATCATCTTGAAAAAGTTAACTTTATTGCACAAGAGGGATATAATTTGGCTATAATAGCAACAAGTGAACAGAATTTATTGACCCATTCTGATTAAATAAGACCTAGAATTGACAAGGAAAAAGTCATGATGAAAAAAGAGGAGGAACCTGAAAGGTAGGAAAACATGAGTGGTTATCATAGTGAAAGAAAACTTAGTAGTAAAGAAGCTATGGAAGATAGTTTGTATGGAGTTGGAAGATCAGAATGAAGATGCGTCCAGAACTAGATCCTCAATAAAATAAAAAAAACTGGATAACACCTCCAGAGATCTTATACTATTATTATATATGATCTTATACTATTGTTTAAAGAAGTCACAAATCAATGAAGAGCATAAAATCTCTTTGTTTTCAGGAGGTCTAGTGACATAGGCAAAATAGACTTGTCCTATTTTGCATAGTCAAGAGACTACTAATAAGTCAGTCGTCACTCAGTACAAAGGTATGACACAGACTAGAAGACATCAAAAACAATATTCAAGATAATACTGAAATACACAGACATTATGTGCCAGGCCAATGAAATTCATTACCTTGTGGAATATGGGTTCATTTCAGAAAGTTGCCTGCGTAAATAGGCAGTAGGATAATCATTTTATCAGAAACTTTATGATTAAAATGAACTGAATCATGTTTAAAATAAATAATTTATTTATTTTCTTTAAAATGTTCTTTGTTATATGGCATAGCAAAAAGTTTGTTAACAAAGCAGATATTGATAGCAATCTGAAGAAATGTTCATTTCAATAGTTGTAAGTCAGGAAGTTTTTAAAAATGGAAGTTATACGTGAAGCCTTCCTGATTTTTGGTATTTTTCAGTCACAAATAAGTAAGCTCTGCTTCTGCAAACTTCTGGTGTTTTTAGAAATATTCAGTCTTGTCTTCCTTTTTTTATTTGAGGGTAGCCTTCCCATAGGTTGAGATAAGTATAGAAATATAAGTTTAGACAAAGAAACAAAGAAAGCGATAAGGATTTTACAGGAAAGTGCAAATGCCTTATTTTAATTTGAATTCTTTTTATTTTTGTTTATATAATTTTTTTTTTTTTATCAGGACTCATTAAAATTTCATTGAAATCTTTTATTTCAAACTTAAAAGTTTTCAGTCTAACAATCAGTCTAGAAATTATAAAATCTATGTTACCAATATTTTATAAATATTTACTTTTTTTCATTGAAAAAAAAATCTTTTGTTTTATTAGTTTAATATATGCATTTTATATATTTTCTTAAGGTTGGTTGTTATACTGTTCTATAAATATACAAGAACAGTACAACAAACAGTATAACAAGAAAAATTTGTGATCTCCTGAATTGAAGTTGATAGCCTGTCTATAGTAGGAGCAAGCAGATGTAACCAGCCAGACAAAAAGATACATGTCCAAAATACAAGAAATCTTAAAGAGATTATAAAAACTATCTTTTTATGTATTTACCACACAGATAAAAACTAAAAAGCATACAAAAATGTTGCTTCTTTTTATTGGCCTGTTGTTCATGAGGTACTAACTAGATATAAATAACTACAAGTTAGATTTTCTCCCAATCAGTCACTCTGTATAAGAAACAAAACCTTATTAACTTACCCGTTATGCTTCAGTTGCAGCAAATATTTTTTAGATGTAGAATTATTTTAACCTTTTTTTAAACAATTTAAATATCAGATTGTTTCTTTTGCTATTTCAAAATATAAATCTTTCAAACTAATCTTTGTTGGCAATAAATGTAAATAATATAATCTTAAATAATTATAGTAAAGTTGTTTATTTAAAAAATGTGTTAACATCTATAATCTCCTACATAATTGATGTTTATGTAAAATAAGTAAAAATTGCATTGAGTTTTCACTGATGTGCTCATAATTTTGTCTTAGTTTTTTTTTTAAAATACATCAATTGGATTTGAAAACTATTTGTATCAAATAAAATGAAGATATGCAGTAAAAAACAAATAATACAAATGTTTTTTGTCATAAAATTTCAGTTTTACATAAAAAATACTAGTAGATAATTAGAGTAGGTAAAATAATTTATATTGATAAATAGTATATTTATTCATTTAAAAAAATTACCAAACATAACAAACTGTGTTCATTCTTGTCATTTTCATAATTAAGAATAATTTAAAAACTGACTTGCAAAAAAAAAAGGAAAAAAATTATACTAAATTTTAAAAATGCATAAAACTATTGACCAAAACTTTTTCTTAACTTAAGTTTGCACTCAGTTGTTGAGGTTATCCATTTACTTTGCAGCAATCAAAAACTATTAGTGAGGTCTTCTATTTAGTAACATTGTAACCAAGTTTGCTTAACAAATTGCTATGGTGATGACATATTTATCTACAGGTGCACTTATGAAATAATATATTGAGCCGTTGTGTGTTACTGGGTATTTTTACCTCAGGTCACTGCTAATCTATGGAAATTCAAAATTGAATGCAGTTCTTAATTTGACTATAGTTCCACAAAGTTAACAAGATACAAACAAACAACTTATCCTGCATTTCCTCTATTTGTTTGACCTGTTCATAGCTACTTTTTCTAAACTGAGATGTTCTCTCAGTTGTAGTTTCTCTGATAAGTCCCTACTTTAAACAGTCTCATATCTGGTCATATTTTTGAAGGAAATTAAAATCTTTTGCCAGTTCACACAGTCTCCTAATAAACTTCTCTATTGTCTCTCCTTCTTCTTGCATTCTCAGGTGAAATTTTGTGTGCTCATGAATTATGTTCTTTTTTGACATGAAATATGCCTCAAATTTGCCTAAAATGATGTTGAAATTAGTTTTTCTTCTCCACTTGCAGTATTCAGAAGAGGTTGAAGTGGTGCAAAGATCACAATGCCTGGTTTGCAGACCAATAGAAGCAAGTCATATTCTCAGACGAGTCCAGTTTTTCTCTTTTCCAACTTCAGGACGAGTTTATATATGGAGGCAGCCCAAAGAAGTTTACAACCCTGACTGCCTTCTTCCAACAGTGAAACATGGAGGTGGATCAGTGGTAGTTTGGGCTGCCATGTCATGGAAATGTCTGGGTCCAATAGTTGCCCTGCATGCTAGAATCAACAGCAAAGGTAATTTGAACATTTTGGGAGATCATGTTCATCCAATAGCCTAGACTTTATTCCCTGATGGTAACTGCATCTTCCAAGATGATAATGCTCCAATGCATACCGCTTGAGTGGTTAAGAATTGGTATGAAGAGCATGAAAGTGAGCTAGAACACATGGAGTGGCCTCCCCAATCTCCAGATATCAATATTATTGAACATTTGTGGTGCATTTTGGAGTGACAAGTTAGGAGCTGCTATCCTCCACCGTCGTGTCTTAAAGAGCTGAAAATTCCTCTGGATGAAGTCAAGAAGCTGTATGATTCCATT
Source organism: Acanthosepion esculentum (assembly GCA_964036315.1). Taxonomy (NCBI): domain Eukaryota; kingdom Metazoa; phylum Mollusca; class Cephalopoda; order Sepiida; family Sepiidae; genus Acanthosepion; species Acanthosepion esculentum. The sequence continues at coordinate 91,693,645 of OZ038476.1, forward strand.
CTTAGACGTATTAAAGCTGTATGTGAGGCTAAAGGAAGACCAACTCCATATTAAATAAATTTTCTTTGAATTTAACAAGTGTTTCAATTATTTTGTCCAACCCCTGTATATATATATATATATATATATATATATATATATATATATATATATTATACAATAGGAATTAAGATTACATTAGGTTAATGAACACATTCACCTAGTAAATTGAAATAAAATTTACAAGGATTTTTCAAATCAGTCAATAGATGATAAATTATTTAAATAAAACTGACCAAACAGAATAAGGAAAGAATGGAAGAAAAATGGAAAAAGGAAAAGAGAGCAAATAGAAACAAGTAAGTAGTGTAAGTCAGGATATGATGATTAGAGGAGAAAGGAAAGAGAAAATAAGGGGGAGGAAAGAGTGAGAAGAAATGACCTATTTATTTTTTACTCAGTAGCAGACCGAAGGCAGTTCAGAATCCTTCATAAACCTATTAACAAAAATAATATCAAATAAAAAGGTAAACCCATTTATATGAGAGAGTTAATTCAGAATTAAAGGTATATTAAAATAAACAATATATCAAAAAAATATAAAAATTGAACATGAACATACTGAAATGATTATAATAATCTAAGGATGAAGTATATAATTTAAAATCTACATTTAAATCAACATATTTAAAGTTAAACCTATATTAAATAATTCCCATTTACATTGAAAAAAAAAAAATATTTATCTAATATATAATGAACCAATAAGAGGAAGATTAAATAAAAGAAGAATCTACACTAAAATTAGAAAAAGTGCCTTTAGAATAAAGTGAAAGAAGACATGCCTTTAGAATAAATTTAATAAGATAACTCTATATAATAAATAATTAAATATATTAAATTAATAGTAAAATTAAAAAAAAATATACTAAACATTACACAAAAACCAATAACTATTAATAAAAATATTAATAAAAATTACATAAAAAATATATAAAATCCTTAAATATTATACTAAGAAAAATTTAAAAATACCACTTCACCAAACCAAATAATACAATATATAGCAGTAAAATACACTTAAATACTACATATAAATACTATCAATATTACATAACAATATATACACCACATATTAATATATTAAAAAGACCTATAATACTAATAAATTTCTAAATTTCATCATACCAATTGATTAAAATAAATATATAAGCCTGAGCCTATATAAACATCATAATTATGTATTTTTACACAACAAAAAACATCAAAAGTTATATTCTACACATATATACATGCGCATATATATATATACACACATATATATACACACACATATACGCGCATATATATACATATATATATGTATATATATATATACACATACACACACACATAGACATATATATAGACACACATGTGTATATATATATATATATATATATATATATATATATATATATATATATATATATATATACTCATTAAACCATAGCCTCACTTGATGTTGAAAACCTATTTACTAATGTTCCTGTTTGTGAAACTATTGAGATCATTAATAACAACATATACCATAATCCATCTATACCCCCACTGAATATTAGACCTAATATATTATGAAAACTATTGTTAACCTGCACTACCGAAGTCCCATTCTATGATCATAACAACAACATATATATAACACGATGTTGTGTCCATGGGTTCATCTCTCGGTTCAACCTTTAGCCACTTCCATATGTTCAATCTCGAAAATAACATTTTTAGCAAGTTTAAAAAACTCTCCATCTACCTTAGATAAGCAGTCAATATCCTTTTATTAGTCAAGAATAAGGAAGATATACGTAAACTCCAAAAACTGTTCCAAGACAACTCCATCTTTAAGTTTACATATGAACTTAATACTAGTAACTAAATTCCCTTTCTCAATATACTGATTAACACCAACAATAATAAGTTCATCATCTCCCCACTGAAAAAATCTACAAGCATAAATTCCTGTACTCTTAACTGTAAAAGCAAATGTCAAAATTACTACTATAAAATAGCTATTATAAAAAACTTAATAAACCATGCAAAAACTAATTAATCCACAAAACAGATGTTCTACAGTGAACTTAAAAGTATAAAACACTCATCAATAACAACTTCCCCAACTACATTGTTGACGAGCAAATAAGATGCTCCATCAAAGACCTTTATAGAAAACATATAGAATATAATATTCCTCCAACTAACTCAAACATCAACATCTTATAACCAGATGCATGCTAATTATAAACAAGAGAAAAATATCCTAAAAAAATAATAAAAACCAATACATCCACAACATACCCTAGTAAAAAAAATAAAACTTATTATATACTGGACTAAATCCACTATATCTAATAAAATCATTAGTAATGACTCTTCCCTGGCCATTTGCTTGTTGCAGGAAACCAATATCGCTTATAAATTTAAATGTCCTTTGGGTGACTGCATCTCCAACGATAAAAATAATATCTATGTTGAGCACATGATAATGTTTTCACGTAGGCTAAGTCTTCACCTGAATAATACATACAATATTTCTAAACACTTACAACATACCTGTCCACACTCGCAATTCAGAAAAATCCTCATCAAAAACACCTCCATACTTTTCCACAAAAAGAATAAACACAAACTAAAAATTCTCAAAGCTATTTATACAAAAAAACGAAACAAAATCTCAATAAAATTAATTACAGATACTCCACAAACATTTTAAAATGTGTACAATAGATAGTCTTTAAATGTTAGTGCTTGTCATTAATAGTTTTCCCTTTGTCTACCAACTACCCAAGCCTGGAACCTTTCTACAGCGTACCTAGTTACCTCCCCTTAAACGGTGTCTGTCAAACAGCCATGACACAGTGTTCTTGATTCCACATATAAAAATGGTAATCTTCAGACAACAACAACAATTTTTGTCCTTTACAACCATGAACACTAAATACTTACTCTATATTTAACAATACCCTGATGATGACATTATGTAATGTCAAAAGTACTCAGAATAAATACAATATGAGCCAACATGATGTTTTCCTCTTGTCTTTTAACAACTGCACCAAAAAGATTATTCATGAATATGAGAGGAACGTGTCTAAGTTATTTAATGAAACCTGTCTGAACATATATATATATATATATATATATATATATATATATATATATATACGCACGCACACACACACACATACATATAACACCGTATCAATCAGCCCACTGGACCCATGCACTCCACAAGACCGGCTGTTAACCCGGTATGGTCCAGTATTACTGCTTAGACACAAGCCTCTGGTTCCCAATGTCAATTTGAAGCCACCCTCCAGCCATGTGATTGTTTTGACCCTGGAGAGTGCTCATAAGATTGTAGAAATTCGGAAGCTCGCCGTTTGTCCAACTGCAATTACGTCAGGTGAGAGAATATAACCAAGTCGATTCGATTATGAAAAAACAAAAGTATTTTTTATATATGTGGTGATAAAGAAGGAACTCTTTAACCCCTTTCTCTACTTCTCGTGAACAAGTTGTTCCCCTTTGACTTTGTACCCTTTTGATCGGCCATTTTACCGCGACCACCTGTGAGGATCTAGTTGAATAAAGTTTCTTTAAGCGAACCAGACTCTGAATTCCTCAATCACTTCTCTGACTCTGAATTCCTCAATCACTTCTCATTACAATATATAAAAGCAAACACACACAAAAAATTCTTGTTGCACAAGGTTGAATATTCTTGTATGTGAATAATAACCAAACAAACACAATTACTTCGAATAATTTCGGTAAAGGAGTGATGTGGCCTTCATTTTAACCCTTTTTTGTCTGTTCTTAGTGCAACTACTAGACCCCTCAATGTTCCCGTTCTGATTAGTAGTATTAGTAGTAGCAAGAGTAGCGGTACTTAGATGTTAGCGGTGGTATTTCGCTTCTTTGCCCTCAGCTTCAGCAACACACGGTGGACACTTCTTTTTCAATCTCTGACATCTCTCCACTCCGTTCAACTGCATTCAAAGACAGATGAACCTGTAGCAGATACCCTGGAGGGGGGTGCGATGGCCCGAGCGTCCCCGTGTCGTAAATGACGATGTCACAAGGAGCCCTCCACATTTTTACTTTGTGATCTAACCAGGTGAAACAAGATGGACAACAGAACGAAGATGTGTATGATTTACGCAGGGTTTATTACAAGAAGGAGAATAGTATATATATTGGTAACGCCGGCGGTTGGACGTTGAGGTGCTTACGTTCCGGTTGAGTCATTGGTTCGACGTTGCTGATGCGGACGCTCCTTTTGAGGGTTGATGTGTGGCTGCTTCGGTCGTGTCAACGGTGGGAGGTTGTTGAAGTGCGGCTGCTCCGGTCGTGTCGACGGTTGATGATGCAGAACCTCCCGTAGTAATCACTAACAATAGCATACGGGAAAGGTTGGTTGATGCGGCTGCTCCGGTCGTGTCGATGGTTGGAGGTTGATGATTGCGGGTCCTTCGGTCGTGTCGACGGTTGGAAGTTGTTGAAGTGCGGATGCTCCGGTCGTGTGGTTTGGTTAGCACTGTTGGTCGTCAGGTCTGGTTATTGCTGCTGGTCGGCGGGTGATCGCTGCCGGTTGTTGCAGATGGTTGCTGGCGTCGCGGGTTTGCCGGTCGAGTCTGAATATTGAAACCTCCCGTAATAATTACTAACAATAGTGTGTACGAGGAAAGGTTGCAGACGACGTGTCGGCAGCCAGTAGGAGTGGCATGCAGAGAGTCATGGGAGGTTCCGCATCATCAGCCTCCAACCGTCGACACGACCGGAGCAGCCACACATCATCAACCTCCAACCGTCGACCGGAGCTTCCGCACATCAACCCTCAACCGGAACGTCCGCATCTGCAACGACTCAACCGGAACGTCAGCACCTCAACGTCCAACCGTCGGCATTACCAATTTATACACTACTTTTCTCCTTCAGTTAATAAACCCAGCGTAAATCACACACATCTTCGTTCTGTTGTCTATATTGTTTCACCTGGTCAGATCACAAAGTAAAAATGTGGCGGGCTCCTTGTGACATCGTCATCATCTACGACACGGGGGCGCTCGGGCCATCGCGCCCCTACAGGGTGTCCGCTACAAACCCAAAAATCTTTTTCCATTCAGTTCACTCGCCTCTTTATTAACAGAACCGGCTCATGTGTCCCAGACTGGTGACGTGTCTGTTTTTCTAGTGCGAACGTAATGACATACTACCAAAATATAACTTCACTCCTCCGAGAATAAACAATTTACTTTTTCATCGATTGGTTTCCAAGGTTCACAACATTACGCTGTTGATGTCTATATTTCTGGGATGAGATCTTATGTACATTATTTACATTATTCGGACTATTGTCCTCATCTTTGTCGCCATATTTATTACAATGTTTCGGCCGTTGTACGCTCCGGCCTTCTTCAGGTGGTATGTGTAGAACAATTACGTTGTCAAAAATAAACACTCAGTTGTGGAACAAGCTGAGAAAAGAATAATCCACCTTGAGAAAGAGAGCTATTTATGGTGCCATGGAGTATCTCATTGTGCTCAAGTGGGATAGTCCATTGCTTGGGCTGTGATTGGCTGTTGGCATATGAGTGGAGGTATTTCTGTATAAATACCAGCTTGATTCATCAGTCAGTTTGCAGGGTTTGTATTGTTACAACCTGCTTTATTTTTGTCTGCCAGCTGGACGGTAGCTGGGACCCTTATGGCGGTAAGTGTTGTTATTCTACATCTCCCTCCCCACCATCGTGTGTGGGTAGTGGCCTTTGGGGAGGGATGAGTTCCTTTAAACCTGGCTGGTTGTGCGGAAGTAGTCTGGACAATACCCGGGGGTGTTGTCCGTGTTATTGTTGACAGCTGAGCGGTGTTTGATGTTATTCCAGTGTTCAATGTTTGTGGCACTGGTGTAGGGGTCTCGGGTAAGGCACTAGGTATGGGAACTGGAATTGTAGTTTTATCCAGTTTCCTGAGGAATCGGCGATTTCGCAAGGTAATTCTACCTCATCCGTCAACTTTGATACGGTATTGGTGGTTGGGGAGGGTTTCAATGACCTGACCTGTTGTGTCCCATCGGCGGGTTGTCGGTCTCTGTATTGCCACTATTTGACCTTTTTGAAGGGGGTTTAAGGTGACGATTTGCTGAAATGGACAATCAGGAGATGGTGTCAAGTTGATTGGCTCTTTTGGTTGACTCGGGGCAATTTTTGAGCAGAACATACAACCTGCTTTAACGTTACGAATTGAAGCATTCATCCCGGGCCAATAAACAGATTCGTTGGCACGTGCCTTCATGCCAACTTTGCCTTGGTGTGCAGAATGTAAGCTATGTAAAACTTTTGCGCGTTGAGACTTGGGGATGATGATCCTTTGATCTAAGAGCACTAATCCATCGTCAACACTTAGGCGGTGCCTCACTTCCCAGTATTCGCGGATTTCGGGTGCAGTGAGGCTGCGCGTCTTTTGGAATCCATTTCGTATTATTTCAATTAATTTGTTGTATTGCAGGTCGCTGCGTCCCGCCGCACGGATAATATCTGGTGAGATGAGCTTCGGATTGTCGTTTGCACCGAATGTTGCTAATAGGGTTGTTGATTTGGCCCAGTCATCCATGTTGTCAGACTATGATGTCTGACTGAGAGGGTTCAGCAGCGAATACATTTAGGAGTGCCTGCGAGATGGCTGCTGGGTTACGAGAGACAGCATCGGAGGCTCTGTGCCATTTCCCAGGGCAGTGCTGAATGGTGAATCTGTACCTGAGGGTTTTCTCCTTTAACCTGAATAATCGGGGGTTTTGAATTTTGCTAAGGTCTCTATCTCCGAATAATCCTTTTAGTGGTTCATGATCTGTAACTACTATGAGATTCGGGCAACCCATTACAAAAATGCTACATTTTTCCAATGCCCATGCAATTGCTGCTGCCTCGCCTTCAATAAGTGCGTATCTGCGTTCAGCATCAATGCAGATCTGCTACCGGCAAATATCAGGCGCCAATCTCCAGGGCAGCAAACTGGGGCTTTTTCGGTGATGCCCGAGCAATACTTCTGCAGAAGTAGGAAGCCCATTCCGTCTTTGCTCCAATCTGGGGCGAGGCAGGTTATTCGATCTTTTTCAAATGTAGCGATGCCTTTTCGGACTAAGTCAACTATGACCTTCTTTGAATGCTGGAATGCACCCTCGAGACTTTTATTCCATATAAAGTGTGAGTCTCGTTTGACGAGATCACGAAATGGAAGCATGACTGAGCCCAGTGGGTATGCCCAAGCAACTTGGTTGACCAGCCCAAACCATGATCTGGCATCGGTGAGTGTTTTTGGTATTGGGAAGCTTAATATCGCCTCCAGCGTGGATTTAGAAGGAGTTACACCAGAGGGTGTTATCTGCAGGCCGCCAAACAGTACTGTGTCTTAGCAAAATTGAAATTTGTCTCTACTGAGTACGATGCCGTTTTTTTGCGCAATGGAAGAGGAAATCGAAGGTGTGAAAAAAGGGTCCTTCGATGTCATAGTCGTAGAGTAGGGTGTCATCTACAATTTTTACTTTGCGGGGGATGTCTTTTATTACTTCATCATACCTTCGGGTGTAGGCATCGCCAGATGCAAGGTAGCCTTGTAGAATCTTCCCCATTCTGTGATGAAGGTGGTGAGTGGCTGGGACTCTTTATCTAAGGGGGATGGAGTGGTATCCATCAACTGCATCCAACACTGTTTTCTTTTGCTTAGGTGGCACTTGTAGTGCTAGCTGGAATGGTGACCCTGTATGGTGTGTTTCCCGTTTGCACTGTGAATTCAAGTGTTGTTAGTCTATGGTTCTTCGTGGTTTGACATTTTTCTTGGCGGTAATTACCATAGTGCTACACCAATCAGTGGGCTTGCTGACGAGTACTGGGGTTATGATACCCTTTTTCACATCTTCCCAAAGGGTCTGCCTTACAGGTTCTTTGAAGTGAAAAGGCACAGGAATTGGGTTATGTCTGGCTTTGGGGACTGCTCCTTCTTTGAGGTGTATATGAGCAGTGGGACCAGACATTGGTGGGAATTCGCCATTGTTTTTGAACGCCGTTTCGGCGAATTGATTCACTAGCCAATTCTTGAGCCTATCAATGTTTTGTTCTGTTGGGCGAAAAGGGAGTTTTTTGGGGCGCGTCAGAAGTTGTTCCCCGACTTTGCTGTGTTTGGGGCACTCATCTGATTTTTTTATGTGTGCTTGTCGAGGGCATGTATTGCTTTGCTGTTTGGGGCTGTAGTCGTCGGGTTCGGGAAGTCTTCGGGTAGTATCCCTACGTCAATGCAGGCTGCTTTGCTAAAGTATAGCCGCTGGATCTTTTTGCATATGTATAGGGCCTGTTTAGTTGTTATAAATTCCACAGGAAGCCAATCCTGACATGCGAGTGTAATGCCGCCCACAGCTCGGACGACTTTTCTTGATGGGATGAGGTTGTTGGTAGTGAGCCCCATATTCAAAAGGTGCTTAAGTCCTCCGAGACATATGGTCGCCTCACTGTCGGGAAAGATTGTCATCCTAGTGCTGTGATTTCTGGGGATATTCCTAACTTGTCTGGGATCCGGTTTTGGCGAGAATGGGACAACATATGCGTCAATCTCCCTTATCTGGCCTGTGTCTTTAGATGTATATGTGCCCGTCGTTTGATTGAATGTGATGTGGGCGATAAGTGTGTCCATGGCGACTTCATTAGCCTCTGGGCTTTTCCTGACCGCTTGATCCGGTTTCTTAGATAGCATACCCTCGATAGGTGATTGGGACTCCCACAATTACCACATGTTTGTCCCCATGCTGGGCATTTTAGTCGGCGGGATCCAGTTTATGAACTGCCATACTGGTGGCTGCCACAACCGAAGCAAGCCTGGTGGCTTGGTTTATTGCAGTTGCAATAGGTGCTGGTACGAAGATCCCCCTTGTTGGCTTGTGGCGTACCCTTTTGTCTGCGGTATGTTGATAGCCGAGCAGCGGCTGTATCTGAAGCGCCGGCCATTGAGGTTTGGTCTCGCAATGCTGATTCAAATGCTTCAGCATGACGGATATTTTGCTCAAGGGATTTAAGTGCCCCAGCTTTGGCCAGTCGGTCAGCCTGGAGTGTGTCATTTGCTATTCCACGGATGATCTGGTCCTTGATGTATATATCAGACAGGTCATGCTCACACAAGAGGCATGTAAAGTTACAGTCAACGGCTAAGGCTCTGAGGCGGACAAGGTAACTGTATTGGTTCATCTTCACCCTGAGACATGGAGGCAAAAGCAAGATGATGGACAATAGGACTTGACCTCTGGGTGACCAACGCTTCTACCATGTCAAGTAGCTTATCTGGATCAGTGGTGAAGAAGTCAGGGTGTGTGTTGATTATGGCGCTTTGCACAGTCTCATCAGCACAATTATATAGATGAATATTAGCTTGGGAGCTTGGCATATTTGTCATCTTGGTAAAGACATCCCAGTCAATTCGGAACTTCCTGAATTGCTGTGGTGTCATCTCGAGATTGAGATGAGGAGGCTTGGCTGCTAGTGCCTGAATGCGGGTCGTCTGGGTGGTGGCTTCTTTAGCCTGTTTGATGATGCACAGGGCTTCTCCCATTATATGACTCCTAGCTCCTTCAGCATAGATCGATCCAGCATTTGAAGGCTCTCAATTGTGAGCTTCTCGTGTGCAAACCTTGTTGCATGAGTTTTGGCCGAGTCGGTGAATATGCCTGCTTCAATGAAGAAGTGTTCCCAATCTTCGGGTGTCATAGATCCTGTTCGTAGCGCCATGTAGAACAATTACGTTGCCAAAAATCTGAGAAAAGAATAATCCACCTTGAGAAAGAGAGCTAGTTATGGTGCCATGGAGTATCTCATTATGCTCAAGTGGGATAGTCCATTGCTTGGGCTGTGATTGGATGCTGGTACATGAGTGGATGTATTTCTGTATAAATACCAGCTTGATTCATCAGTCAGTTTGCAGGGTTTGTATTGAGTTACAACCGGCTTTATTTTTGTCTGCCAGCTGGACGCTAGCTGGGACCCTTACGCCGGTAAGTGTTGTTATTCTACAGTATGAAAACGGAACGCAAACTGTCACAGATACTAATCAAGAACAAGGATCACTTCGCATCTAAGACGTATAGGCAGTTATCGCAGCGTTACACCAAGCTACCTCACATATACGGTCTCCCTAAGATTCACAAAGACGGTATTCCGCTCAGGCCGATTGTTAGTTGCCAAGGCTTTGTGTGCCACCCTCTGAGTCGCTTCTTTGTAGATATAATTGGCCCATTGATCGGAAAGTCTCCTTCATGTGTTCGAAACTCAGCCCACTTCGTGGAAATAATCAAAGATGCTCCCATCCTATCCAACCAGATGGTGAGATTGGACGTGGTGAGTTTGTTCACCAAGGTACCCACGAAGGAGGCACTCTCAGTAGTCAGACACAGATTGGCCTATGACTCATCCCTAGGAGAACGGACCAGTATTCCAATAGATAATCTGATGGAGATGTTGACTTTCTGTACACAAACAACACACTTCGGAATGGGATCACACATATATCGACAGGATGAGGGCTTAGCAATGGGCTCGCCATTATCACCAGCAATGGCGAATATATACATGGAATACTTTGAGGAAATGACATTAGAATCTATATCTCTAAAGCCAACTCTATGGTTAAGGTACGTAGATGACACCTTCATACTCTGGCCACACCAGGAAGATGTTCAGGTTCTACTGGACCATGTGAACTCAATAAGACCTTTGATACAGTTCACAATAGAGAAAGAGAGTAACAACATTCCTGGATGTTCTAATATCTCGAACAAAGCATGGGTTCAAGACATCCGTATACCGTAAGCCGACATTCAGCGGACAGTACCTCAATTTCAACTCCCACCATCCATATAGCGTAAAGAAAGGGATCTTCCGCTGCTTACAACACCGAGCAAAAGTCATAAGTGGCGACCCAGATACATTAGATAAAGAATTGATCAGTATAAGTAGTACCCTACAACGTAACAACTACCCTGGGTACATGGCAGCAGCCCCAGTAAACTGGGATAGGCGAGTACAAGAAGAGGAGGAGGACAACAACACTCAGAAGACAGTCTGCCTGCCTTATGTGAAGCGGTTATCAGAGAAAATACAAAGAATCTGCGGTCCATATAACATCAGGACAACCTTCAAAAGCTTGACGACACTTCGCAGATATTTCTCCCGAGTAAGACCCCCCATAAAGGAGAATATGACTAAAGGCTGTGCGTACGCTATCCTGTGCAGAAGGAAATATAAAGTTCATGATATACTTGGCGTTTCCTATTTTATCTATGCAGTCGTCTATCCTTGGAATGGGGTAGGCGTCTGTAGTGGTTATTTAATTCACTTTTCGGTAATCTGTACAGAAACGTATCGATCCGTTAGCTTTATCTACTAGTACACAGGGAGATGCACATGGACTACAGCTGGGTTCTATTATACCGTTCTCCAGCATGTATTTTATCACCGCTCCCGTTAATTTCGCTCTTTTTGGATTCATTCGATAAGGGTGCTGCTTAATGGGTTTCGCATTCCCGATATCAATCGCATGTATCGCCATATTCGACCGGCTGGGTACATCTGAAAATATACTCTTGGAATCTTTGATTAGTTTAGATAAATCACTCCGTTCCGATTCGCTTAGATGACCCAACTTTTCAAACTTTTTACAGCGAAATGAAAATGTTAGTCCCTGTCCAAGCCTTTGGTCTGGACGGTCGGGTTCGCCATAGATGCAATAGTCCTGTGATGGTTTATGTGAAAAAAGCCCTTGTCCAAGCCTTTAAGGTTTCAACACAACTACATAAAACAGTTGTTGAATCCTAACCTGAACAAAATAAACTATGAAATCTCCACAAATATTCTTAAATGCCTATAATTGGTAACAGAAGCCATTGGTTTATACCAACGGCTTCCCATACTTAATACTTCTCGTTTTCACTCTCGCGTGGTCATGTGTGACGTCATGAGCTGCGGTGGGATTTTCGCTTCCAGCGTCTTGTATGCACTAGTTTGTCGTTGCTTGGGAATCTTCCATGTAAACAGAAACAGATGATCATCATTGTTTTTGTCCGTGTATTGCTTAATATATTGTAATGTAATTGTCATCTTTGATAATGGCTTATGTAAGCCGAAAGCTTAGATAGGATTAAAAAATATGTATCAATATTGTGATTTTCTTTCTACGTTTAATGATAATGTCCTTAGCTTATCAGACGATATGAAAAGAATTTACATAAAATAGACAACGCTTGTCTATATTATTTAATGAAACATGCATCAATACATATACATACATATATATACATACATATATATATATATATATATATATATATATATATATATATATATATATATATATATATATATATACATACATATATACATATATATACATGCACATTTCATTGAACGACAGACAAGGTGATTTTATTTAGTTTTTTTTTATACAATTTCTCATGCGATCTAATAATTTTTTCTTTTCGGGTTTTAAATTATGTAAAAACTGTTTGAATGTTCTTTTTATCCGAGCGCTTTCGTCTATACATTTAGCCATTTTCAAGGATTATATTTTAACTGTTAAAATAAGAAATGTATGTATGTATGTTTTATAAAATGTTTTAATTTTCTTTTTTGTTTCAAAACAAGGTCAAGATATTATGTCCATGTTCAAAGTTAATATTATTAAGTGTTGGTTTGTTTGTTTTTATTAATAAGGCTTCCATTATTTTTAGCCTTTTTTTTTTTTTTGGCATGTAGTTGATGCTATTATATTAGTGCTGTCGACAAGTATGTTCCGAATAGTGTCCGGTAGGTCTCCATGAATATTTAAATGAGATCTAATTGAGCTATTGTCAGAAAGGTGTAGAATTAATCTGCGTGTCAAACATGTTGTAGTGTGGCCTATATAATTACTTAAGAATTTTGATTGATCAGGAATACAATTCCTTAATGGGCATTTAAATTCGTAAATAATATTTGTCCTATTTAATTTTGTTCTAGGATGTGAATTATTATTTTTAACTATAAGATTAGATGGTTTAAATTTTTTATAATAAATTTTTTTGCTATTGTCAACTGGTGTTATGCATTTTTTTATAATGTTATTAATTCTGCATTCATCCTGTTTATAATTTTCGTTCATCTGATTTTTATAAAAAATATTAATATTGTTGTTTACGTTTCTATTCTCGCCGTTGCTATTAATTACCTTAGACAAGAAACGCCTAATGTGGAAATCCAACAATTTTATTGAACAAAGTAACTAATAATAACAAAACAAAAGTTATTGAAACAAAGCAAGTTCAGTCAACCAATGATGATAATTCCAGAACAACGTAACTATAAACAATTTTTCTATCCTCTGCCAGCCGCTATGATGGAGAAAGCATTACCCGAACCGTCGCCAGTGAGACACGCTGCAAGAGCCACACCGTTTCGCGAGGCTTGTTCCTTAATCGAGACGCAATCGCGCCAATCCCCCGAAGGAACGCCATCGAACGAGGGCCAATAACCCCTGAAGTCTCCACTGACACAGGAGTAAAAAAAAATCTATCAGCAAGAGAAGAATATTTAACTATTTTTTTTTTATCGCTGCGTCTCGGACGACGAACCCCGGCTCAACCGCGGACCTGATCAAATTACCGGCCGAATATGTATCCGCACAGGTCGCATCCCAAATCAACGACTTACTCATTTTAAAAGGGAAGATGGTAATGTCACCCGGCCGCTTTCCATCACCACGGTCGAGGCCTACGGGTTCGATTTGGGAAGGGAACCCAGCTGCCTCCAAACCTCTTTTGATGATGTCTTTAATTGCTGCATGCCGTGGAAAGCGGCCGACACTACGACGACAGGAGAGAGGATGCAAACCAAACTTATCGATGGAGGCTCCACATCTGCATCTGTGACGCTCACATAATTTGAGACCAAGACGGATCGCGACTCCGACCCGAGTGCACTCATCATCTAGAAGGGTACCGGTAGATGAAGAGGGCACTGCGTTGAGCCAGGCGCCACTACTCGGTTGTGAAGCAGATAGTAGACAGGCGAGGCGATGCTGATCCAGAGAGAGCCTCAAATTAGTAAAATTGGCCTCGCATTTTATTTTATCCCAGCTTTTTTGTTTTGATGTGTCTAGTGGGATAGAAAGTAATTCTTGGGTCCAGATGCTGCAAGCTTGTTCAAAAGAACTATCCGAGAAACACTGAGACGATCCGTTATTTGTCAGCGTTTGCTTTACATTTTTTAATTATTTAAAGAAAAGCGTGCAAGAGGATGAGTTCTCGTGAGGAACTTTTTAATAACACTTATTTTTATATCTAAGAGGGCAATCACTAGAGAAATTACGATGACAAGAGTCTTTGTTGGGATAGTCCATACACTATTGACACCCCAAAATTTTAAATGAACCATTCCTGTATCATGTGTTGGCGAATCGGGTCCGTCGAGACTAAGTCTAGCAATCAGGTCGGTCGGTGCATATTCCCGCCAATGCGCGAACTTTGCATGAGGAAGGAACGCGGTTCTCTTTAGAAATTCAATAGTTTGCGCGAATCTTTGAATCGACACAAACGCACGTTTTGTCGATCAGCGAAAATATATCTTCAAGTCAACTCGCCACAGCTACCTTTTGAAACTCAGCGAATCTGAATTCTAGAACAAGAAAAACTCCTTTTTCTATAGAAGCCAACTCATCGAAATGAACGTCTGAGATTAATATAATACAAAAGTTGATTTCCCATTCAACTTCGAGAAAAAATATTATCTCACTCAACATAAAGGTACGCTACTTTGTACGATTTATTATAATTTTTCCTTTCCTGCACACACACATTACAACTTGAAGCAATCGTTAAATTGTCGTTTGGCAACAATTTAATTTTCTGTACAAACAATTAATCTCGACCGAAGAACAGTTTCAATCGACTTGATACGAACACATGAACTATAAACTTCCCGTTCATACATTCAACATATTTACAAATCATAATTTGTATATAGATGTGTATAATAATAATTTGAATTTGTTTCTCGTTCAAATATTGTGTTCGTCATTATTTGTTCTTTGTTTTGTATTGCATGATAAATGTTTGAACATTTCTCCTAAATTTGTTTGTGGAAAAATAACACGCAATTTGCCATGGCCTTCTGAATAAACTCCGTTTATTCATTAATTATCTAAAAATTCACCGACCTTTCCACTATATCTTTACTAGTTGTTTTTTTATAAACAGAAGTTTTAAAAGTATTTTTACTAAAATCGACGAGAACATCTAAGAAAGGAAGTTTATTTTTTTCACTAAGTTCATAAGTAAAATTTAGGACGGAATTTTGTTGAAATGTAGCTCTCAGATATTCTATTTCTGTCTTGTTTTCAGCCAAAATAAAAATATCTTCTACATAACGAACATATATTTCAGGTTTAATAACTTTAGTAAAAACCTTGTTTTCAACAGAGGACATATAATAATTGGAGAAGCACGGTCCGAGAGGGTTCCCCATACTTACTCCATCAGTTTGTGTGTAAATAGTACCATTCTGGCTATAAAAAGGAACTCTAGTGGTGCAAGCGAGCAATAGTTTTCTTAAAATATTGGGTTGGATTGATGGAGGTGGAATTATTTTTATACACTGAATTAATATCAATAGTTTCGGAGACGGGAATATTAGTAAATAAATTCTCTACGTCAAGTGACGCAAGAATGCCGTGGTTTGTTTTTAATTTTG
This sequence comes from Acanthosepion esculentum, assembly GCA_964036315.1. Taxonomy (NCBI): domain Eukaryota; kingdom Metazoa; phylum Mollusca; class Cephalopoda; order Sepiida; family Sepiidae; genus Acanthosepion; species Acanthosepion esculentum. The sequence continues at coordinate 91,709,415 of OZ038476.1, forward strand.
TGCTTTTAAGTATTTGGAGGAATTCATGGGTAGATTTAATGCTATAGTTAGTAGGGAGATATCGGGTAATAACATCATTGAGAAATTTTGAGAGTTGGTATATGCATGTTGGAATCTGAGAAATAATAGGTCGTAAAGGGTATCCCGGTTTGTATATTTTAACATTACCGTATAAGTAGCCAGGTTGGTAATCTCCAATAATTTTGTTTATTTTTAATGATCCTGCAACGGCATTGTTGGGTGATATAAGTTTATTAACATATTACTTTAGAGATTCAGTGGTGTTCTTATTCAATTTAGTAAATTTAGAACGATCATCAATAAGATGCTGAAGTTTTTGTGATAATCCAATTTATCCAAAATCACGTAGATATTGGATTTATCAGCTTTTCTGATGACTATCTTAGGGCTGTTATTTTTTTAATTCTGTAGTAGCAATTTTGAGTTTTGTTGGAATGTTCTTGTTTCTATTACGTGGAATATAATCCTTGAGACCTGTGGGATATGTCACTACCCCCACCTTCACTTTGACGCACGCGCGACATTTTCACCCCTTCCTCTCACGTTCGGTCAGTCATAGTAGTAAACCGTTGTCTTAGCCTAAGATGAGGAAGAATTCATATTTTTCGCGCGCTTTTGCGTTGACGTCACGGCAAATTTAGCGTTTCAAAGTTAGTCGCCCCAGGTCGTTTGACCTGGCCGGGCAGGCTCACCTTATTCTCTCGCCGGTGAACCCATAGATACTGGCAGAGAATTTTATTCGGCAAAACCTTGCCTAGACCTCATGGCTCGTCTCGGTATCTTAATACATACGACACAGTCGTCACCTTCATGACAGAAGCTAACATCTACCGAGCTCAACTTCCAGGAACCTTCAAAAAACTTCCAACCTGATGAACGAGCATTTTTCACATTCTTCGAACTGTACTCTCAGAACCTGTTACTTTAAAAAGAACTACATACACTCACAATCATAAACTCTCGCAGTGAGTATTTTTCCTTGCCGTATGTTACTATGCATTACAACTGACTTTCTGAACCTTTCTTCTCGAAGAACTCCTTTCCGCCATAGTCATCTTAGATTTGAATTTTGGCGCGGGATCTATTCTCATTCACTACAATATTACCAGTACATTTACTGAAGGTCTTCACAGAAGACAATTTACTAATCTACTTGAACTCTTCAACTACATTTCCAGTACATTTACTGAAGGTCTTCACTGAAGACACTACTTGTTAAACTCTAAATAAAAATGTATGTTTGTTCTTAACCTTTTGTTGTTTTGCCTGTCTACTTCTTTTCACTTTGTACGTTTGTACGGTGGAAAGAGCACGTCTATATATATATTTTCTCTTTTTTTTTACTTTGTCTGTGGATTCGGTAGTAGTGTGTAGTGTCTGGCACAAGGCCTTATTTTCGTAGGCCAGATCTGCACCGCTATCGGGTCCACAACAGACCTTTTACCTTGAGAAGATCTTTGAGTTTTGGATGGAGTATTATCAATTTGTCCTTTTCCAGTTGACATAATGATTGATGTGTAACAGAGAGAGTTTGAGAACCACACACAAACACATATTTTTTATTGACATAGGAGTAGATTTGAACAGCGAAATTAGATCAGAACAATTTTGTTTACTGATGGGAATCTGATCTAGCCCATTTGGAATTGGGTCATTAGGAAGACAATGGAAAATGATCGAGATAACTTTTATCGGTTAAAATTTGAAATAGAGCTTACTAAGGCTATGAGGAACTTTGAAATTCACATGATTTTAGGTTGAAGGTAGCACTCGTGATAATCGTCTGAGGGCCAAGGGTCGATTTATGATCAGCCAGGTTTATCTATATAAACGCGCACAGAAATCTGTTGAGAGAGTGATTGGCTCGTCTGCCGTTGAGTGCAGTCGAGCTGGATAGAGAGATCGGAGACTGGAAGTGACGTCAGAGATTGAAACCAAATGCCCGCTAACATATTTTGTTGATATAAGTACAAAGAAGCGAGTTACTCCTCCAACAATCTAAGACTGCTACTGCTACTATTATTACTACCACTGGAAACAGAAACGTCGAACAAGCTACAATAATCAAAAAAGTTGTTTTGGGGCTCGTCTGTCGTTGAGTTCAGTCGAGCTGGGTGGAGAGATATCGGAGACCGGAAGTGACGTCGGGGATTGGAACAAATCCCCCGCTGACGTGTGCTGTTGTTATGGGTACCGATGCTTCTGCTACCACGAAGATTTCTACTACTGTTACTACTGCCGAGGAGGAACGCAACTATAAACTTTAAGCCGCGCACAGAAATCTTTATCTCTCCATCGCAAGAGTCGTATATCGTTCTGAGACGATTTCACAACAAGCTAATCACAACCCACTCTCTCTCTCTCTCTGTCTAGAATCCAGTGTATGAGTTTTTACGTCAATTATTTTCTTTTCTGTAACCCGTTTCTTTTCTATACTATTCTTTTCTGCTATATAAAAGACATTAACAATTCAACCATTGAATAGTTGTTTGTCTGGATTTCTGGGGATATATATTTTTTGGTGCATTCTAAATTTCTTAGTGCAGACTCTCCAGACGTGTCTACATCTTCAGTCGACCGTGAATGGATGAACATCACTTCTGCTTTCTGGATCAAACCAAACACAACGTAGGCAGGACGCAGGATTAAACCAGTGTACTGGTAGAATGATCTACGGATGCTCAGGCGACCTACGGTCACTCCCTTAAGTTCGGTTAAGACCGAGTAGACACCTCAACCCAGAGAGTAAGACATCGGAAGTTGAGGGGCTGGAGCAATAGTGTTAGAATGGTGGCCGTGATCAGGACAGACCCGTGGGAATTACCACGGCCGTCTGAAAGAGGAGAGAAGGTTGCATTTGTGTTGTTCAGTCGGGACCAAGTAAGACAAGAAAGGACTCTAGTCTTCGGACTATATTGGTTTAAAAGGGACATAATGAGGAAAAGAGAAGGAAGCAAAAGAAGGAGGAAAAAGAAACAAAACACGGAGCGGCGGACCTCAGGTAAGTCACTTTTTGGTTTCCTTTGTTCGCTCATTGCACTTAGATCTGCCAGTAATATTGTTAATCTTGTTTTTACTTTGTCGACGTTGTACACAGTTGAAGCGCCACCACCGTGTTAAGTATTTTTCCTTTCGTTCTGTCGTTGAAAGTGGTAGTTGACAAGACGATAGGATGAACGTAGCAGGATCAGACGCCACAGATGACCTTGGGGACGTGGGAGTCCCCAAAATATCGATGGGTTTCAGGAGGCTGATAGGTAGCATGAAGCTACCTACTTATAAAGGAAACCCTGCGGACCTGCACGAATGGGTTCTGTCCATTCAGAAGAAGCAGGTGATCTATGAGCTCTCGGACCAAAAAATAGTGCTCCTAGCTTAGGACGCCGCAGTGGGTCTGGTGCCCAAATTCATAAGGTGGTACAGAGAAAACCCGGCCCTGACGTGGACCGAGCTTAAATCCGCTCTGGTGCGGCAATACGCAAGTGAGCGTACGACAATTGAGGCAGTCAGGAAATTATTCCGGCTGCAGCAACAAGAAGGAGAGACTAATAAAGAATTGCGGAAAGAATCGCGGGGTTAGCTTTTCCGGAGTTGGCGACTTGGGACAGTGGTCCTATTCAGGCCTTGTTGGCTGATGTGTATGTGGATGTGCTGAGTGACATGGAACTGAGGGACGACGTTCTGAAGGGTGGACCGGTCAGTCTGGCCGCAGCTATAGAGGCGGCTCGGACCAACGAACGACTCTGGGATAGAATAAGTGTGGGTTTAGGTAGGAACCCCCAGGGCTCCAAAGTAGTGATGAAAAAGAAGGACCGGGAGCAGATCCAGATATGGGACCCGAAAGAAGAGGTGGAAGAGGACTGGGAGGCTGAGGCAGTTCCCAATAAGAGAACTTGGGATCTGCGTTATGGGTTTCACAAGCCCACACCGGGCCGATATGAGCTGGTGTGCTGGACTTGCAAGTATGGTGAGCATCGGGCCCGCGACTGTCCGACAAACTATGGAGGCGACCCAAGGTCTTTGGGGCCGAACTGCACGACTTGTGGCGAGTTCGAGCACAAGGCTCGGTGGTGTACGGCAGAGGGAGACCATAAACTGGGGATTAAGCGAGTTAATACGCTGGTGGCCCCCTACTGAGAAGGAAAAGTGTCCGGGAACGGAACAACCCTAACTCAAATAGAGGGGAGAAATGGGTTGCTAGTCCTAGAAAAGAGGGTCTTCCGAGCTCTTCCCCACCCAGGAGGGTCCCTAGACATAAATTGGAGCCCCTAGAAAAAGGCGAACTCCTGTCACCGACTCCCACATTTCGGTTGTCGAGAAATCGGGAGGAAGGGAGAACATACGGGAAGGAGAAAAGCACAGGTATACTGTTTGCTGAAGGAAGGGACAGACTTCACTTGTAATGTGTTGCTGGGAAACAAGAAGGTGAAGGCCCTTGTCGATACTGGAGCTTCAGTGTCACTGGTTAGCTCCAAGGCTTTTAGACAGTTGGGACTGAAAACGAAGCTTAGTCCCGTCGATCTACTAATAAGTTAGGCTTATAGTAGCAGGATGAGGATAGAGGGTATGACGTGGCTACCTTTCCAGTTGGCAAGAACCAGAGGTAAACTTAAGGTTTATGTGGCACCTGACTTGTGTGGTGAGCTAATTTTGGGGATTGACTGGCTTAGGCAGAATAAGGCACAGATCAGTTTCGATCCTGCAACCCTAACATTGGACCGGGTAGTGGATACTGTTGGGAGAGGATAATTATGAACAATTGCCAGTGGTGGCCCAGACAGATATAAAGCTTCCCCCTAGGACTACTGTATCTGGGAAGGGCAAGATTATAACAGAAGGAGTGCTGAACAGTGACCTGTACCAAGTGGTCCCTAATGATAGGTATGATAATAGTGAACGGGAAATAACCGTGTGTGATTCGTTGGTGAAGAGGTCGGGGACCGTTCCCTTACTGTTAAACAATACTGCCAATAAAACTATTAAAATAAAGCAGGGAGAGGAGCTGGCACAGGCGTACCCAGTGAGAGAAGTCGAACAGATGAGAGTATGGAATGAGAATAGGCCTGGGAATAAGACAGGTAGCGATGAAATAAGGGATGAAGATATAACAGCCCCTGAGCGTTATAGGAGGAAATTGAGGGGGTTGCTGAACGGTAATCGGGAGGTAATAGCCATTACTGATAAGGAACTGGGACAGACGGAGACAGTTGAAATGAAGATAGACACGGGTAATCACAGTATAGGACCCCAATCCACAAAAGAAAATTAGTTGAGGACGCAGTGAATGAAATAATGGAATCAGGGATGATCGAAAGATCCAAATCTCTCTGGAGTTTTCGAACAGTGATTGTTGAAAAGAAAGATGGAGGGCATAGGTTTTGTGTGGATTTTCGTCATTTAAATGCCATTACAAAACCGCTGGTAGTGTCCCTCCCCTTGATTGATGATATTCTAGCTCTTTTATGAAAGTCTAAATGTTTTTCCACTTGGATTTGAGGTCGGGATATTAGCAGGTAGCACTTAGCAAAAAAGACCAAGAAAAGACCGCTTTTACCTGCCACATGGGTCTCTTGAATTTTAGAGTTATGCCGTTTGGGTTGGCAAACGCACCGGGTGTATTCAGTCAGTTAATGTCCATCGTATTGAATGTCACTGAGGCATTTGCCATGGCGTATCTAGATGACATCATGGTGTTTTCAAAATCACCGGAGGAGCATTTTAAACATTTGCAGAAGGTGTTCGATGGGTTAAGGGAACATGGGTTGAATTTAAAATTATCGAAGTGTCAATTTATGAAAGAAGAGACAACGTATTTAGGGTTTATCATAAACAAAGAAGGAATAAAAACGTATTTAGACAAAGTTGTGGTTATAAGAACCATGACGCACCGAAGACCGTAAGAGAGATTAAGGGATTTTTTGGAGCCATCGGATATAATCGGAAGTTCATACCAGCATTTAGTCGGCTAGCAGGCCTTCTAATAGCTCTAAGAAGCATGCTAGGTTTAAGTGGGCCGAGGATTGTCAGCGTGCATTTGAGGCTCTAAAGGACCAGCTGAGAGCTGTACCCCTGTTGGCCTACCCAGACCTGAGTAAGCCCATGGTGCTGTTCACCGATTCTAGCGATAAGTGTATCGGGGCGGTTCTTACACAACCATGTCCCGATAAGGATGGACCAGTACCGGGTGTGCCTGAGGAAGTGCTGATCTATTTTCTGTCTCATCGGCTCTCCGAGACTCAGCAAAGATGGCCAGTAATAGAAAAAGAGGCGTTCGCCATTCTGTATGCTATGCAGAAATTAGATTATTATTTGAGTGGGGCTGTGTTTACCATTAAAACAGACCACCGACCCCTCAAATATTGGTTAGAGGCGGAGTGGACGAATAAGAAGATACAACAGTGGAGTTAAGTGGGTATAACTGTAGAATATAATATTTGGCAGGGAAGGATAATACCTGTGCTGACCTGTTATCGAGGATTCCGAAGCAATTAGAGACCGAATCTATCAGGTTGGAGCCGGGTGTGGATGATAACGCATTCCAAATTAATGTGATCAATTCACAGGCGTTGAAGGAGAGACTTGGTTGGGAAGATCAGGAAACGAGTGAAACGGAGATTGTTTCCGACCCCCACTGGAGAGAGATTATTAGGCAAAGCCAAGAGGATAGCGAGATAGCAACTATCAGGTCCAGGGTAGAGGCAGGGCGTACCTCCATATATATGGTGCAGGGAGAGATGAGGAAGTAAGTTTAAAAATGGTGATACCTGACAAGTTGAGAGCTGAAATTCTAGACCAGGGAGGTTAGGACACCTGGGAATTGATAAGACGTATGGATTAATAATAAGAAATTATTACTGGCCTAAGTTGTTTAATGATGTTGTGAACCATGTAAAAAAATGTGTAACATGCCAAGTACAGAGTCGAAGGAGTAGGGTTGCCCCAGTATTAGAAACGGGTATTCCGAATTATCCATTTCAGAAAGTAAGCATGGATATTTCCGGGCCCTATGGAGAAACACATAGAGGTAATCTTTACATAGTGAGTTTTGTGGACTGGCTGACGAATTGGCCTGAGGCATTTGCCATACCGGATAAGAAGGCACGAACGGTGCCAGATATAATACTGGACGAAATATTCCCTAGATATGGGGCCCCCGAACAGTTGGTTACCGATAATGGATCGGAGAATGTGAATCAGATTATGAGAGAGACGTTCGGAGAAGTAAACAGACTGCACATAACCACCTCTTCATATCACCCCCAAAGTAATGTTAAGGTAGAAAGATTTCATAAGACCCTCGCTGATGTGTTGGCTAAACTAACAGAGGATAATAGGGAAAATTGGGATTTATTTGTAACCCAACCGTTAGCAGCTGTGAGATTCTCGATGAACGAGACGACAAAATTTTCCTCTTATTACTTGATATATGGCAGGGATGTAGTCTTACCTATAGACAATCCGTTACGACCTAGGAGGAAGTATTTAGGAGAGGATCATCACTAAATAGTTTTAGAACAACAGCATAAAATTTTTACGCAGGTGAGGAGGAGGAGGACTCAAAGAGCCCAGAAAAGGCGAAATGATAGCGTAAATAAAAATAGAGAAGTTTCCTTCCAGATAGGTGATCCAGTGTATTATAAAATACACCTGAGAGATGATTAATTGAACCAGACATTGAGTCCATACTATAGGATCGTGAAGCAGACGGGTGCGGTTTCCTTTGTTATCTGGGACCAGTTGACCGGACAGGTAAAGAGAGTGCATGCGAATGATATATAGCTAGCTGAAATAGGAAAATGGAAAGGAGCCGAAACAAAAACTCAACAGGAAAGGCTTAGGAAAACTACGTTGCTAGAACCTAAAGGGTTAGAGACTGAGAGTGAAAGTGAAGGGAGTGAGGAGATTGAAATTAGCCCAACTACCCTTCGAAGGCTGAGGGAGGTAAGTCGGGCCCCAGCGGGACATTCTGAGGAAGCAGGGACCTAACCTTAGGGAATAAGAAGAACTGAGTGAATTGGAGGAAGAGGATGAAATTCCGTTAGCTCAATTGCAGGCTGAAAAAGCACCTAGTGTTAATGAGGAATTACCACTAAAACGGTGATTGAGGGGAGCGGTGCAGCCCGAGCCCAAGGATTAAGTAAAACCAGTACAGTGGCTGTGGTGAAGGAGTGACGGTCTGGGACTAACTGTGTATTTATCATCGGTGCTGGTGAGCTGTGTGAACGGGCCCCATGCATGCACGGCGCTGGTGGTGGTGTGGGTAGGTGCTTGAGGTATCGCTCTAATATGTAACCACCCGCTAAAAACAATAAGTGAATGACTGAGTAAGACGAATTATTTTCTCCATCTTTTTGCAGACATGGACGAGAGGAGGCTCGTGGTACTGACGATGCTAGTTGTGGTAGCTAATAACTTGGAACATAGTGAGAATACTGTATTTAAGAAGACTAGCGAAGTGATCATAACTAGAACAAAGTGGTTGATAACTTTGGTGATAGACCTGCAGCCATGTGAGAAGTTACTGGGTCAGTGGAAGACCGAAGTGGACAAATTAGATACAGCCAGGACACAAGTCGCCGGAGACTATTTACAGACTCCGGAATACCACCGTATATTATATCCCTTAGCTTAGGAATCCCTAATACTTGAGAGACAATGGGAAAATATGAGTTACTATTTGAAAGGAATAAAGTTGTTACGGATCAGGCAAAAGAGGGCAGTATTACCTATAATGGGAAAGGCATTAAGCGTGTTGTTTGGTAGTCTCCGAAGGCGAAGTGAGAGTAATTAAGTGGAAATTAGAGGCGGTAGAACAGAGACAACAAGCAATGGCTCAGTCGGTTAAAGAGAGCGTATCTATACTCAATGTTACTAAGCTGGAATTGGCTAAGAATAGAGGGAGTATCAATTGGTTGATTTCTCACCTACAGGTTTTTAGAAAGGAAGTGATAAATGTAACCACGTCTGTAACAACCGAATTACAGAAATTAGAGCGGTTTTTGCAAAGGTATTTTCAATTATTAGCTATAATGAGTAAGGTACGTCAAACAAGTCACTCTTTAACGGTGTTGTTAGAGCATGTGAGAGCACAATTAGACATGCTGTCGCTGGGACACCTGTCTCCGAGTATAATAACTCCGGAACGACCTAGGGAGGTACTACTGGAGCTACAAGCCAAACTACCCCATCATCTTAGATTACCTGTAGACCCCACCCAGCAGTTATGGATGTATTATAGCGCCTTGGGATGTACTACCTTGTTGCAAGATGACAAATTGCTAGTGCTAGTGCCGGTTCCATTACTGGAAAGAGATAGTACCTTTGAAATTTATCAGGTGATGAATCTTCCCCTTCCCTATCCAAAACTAAGGACGAAAATAGGAGCGGTGGCTAGGTACAAAGTAGAGGCGGAATTTGTTGCCCTAAACCTAGCCAGGACAGAGTTTATGCTATTAACAAAGGGAGAAGCAGAGAAATGCAAGAATGATGCCTTAGGTACCTGTGGGTCTGTAAGTCCAATTTACGTGACACAATCTGTGTATACTGGATTTATTTAAGAAAAAAAAAATAAGAAGGGAATTAGAGATCATTCTTAGGTAGAAGTGTTGGCTCGTGTAATGTTACCTAAAGCAACCAGTGTTTCTGACGGAATTTGGGCGGTGGCCACACAAGAAGAGATCGAATTATCTAAGTTGTGTGAAAGGAAGCCCACCACTACGATAAGAGTTACTCCCCCTTATTTTTTGTAGAGTTACCCATTGGCTGTGGAGCTCATGGCCCATCTATCTCTTTACCCCCTACTACCAAGCAGAAGAGAAGTTTGAAGGGAATGAGGCTTTGTTAGAGCTGGTAGGAATGAATGCCAGTGGATGGACGGGATTGTGGGAACCCATTGTAAGGGAGATTCCTAAGATGTTGTTAGAAAAGATGCCAGCGTTGTTAAGGCCAATCGATAAGATTGATCTTGGACGGTTGAAGTCGGAGTTAGATAAGGTAGGTACGCCGAATTCGGGCTGGAAAGAGAATTTGGTTGCTATAACCTGGCCGACCGTTGTGGGAATTATACTAATGATAGTCGTGGCCTTGCCATATATATATATGGTGGTGGTTGAAGAGGCGTGCGGGATGGTCGACCGAGCAGAATAAACTGGCACAGGAGTGCATGGGTGAAGGAGGGATTCCAGTTAGTGCACTTTACTAAGGGAAGTCCGACCCAAGTGCATTGGGACTCCTAATTGATATTGAAGAAGAGTCCACGATTGCCGTGGAAGGACCTGAACCAACAAAAGATTCGACAAAGACTTGTGAAGGCGATTCAAAATCGGAGGGACGGATTTACGAAATAAATCGAATTTTTTTGTAATGAGACTGAAATAATTGGTAAGGAGTGTTGCGAACTCCAATATGAAACGAAAAGAAGGAAAGAACACTAGAACTAGTGAATTATGTGAAAAGGTTCTACTGCACGAGATCACAACAACAGTGAACCGGAAGTTGTATGTACATATGTATTATAAGGACAATGAAAATGTAAGTGGGCATAATGAGCCCTATGAAGAACTGAGGACTCTACCTTTGCATGCTGGAAGAGACGTATGTTTAAGTAGACCCTAGTCAAGAGCATAAAAGTGTTAGACATGTAAGATTTCAATTTCAGTCTTCTTTGTGAGGTCGAATTTAGGTTGGAGATGGCAATTTGGCCGTAGATTTAAAAATTCCTTTTGATCATCCGTTAATATGTGAGTTGATAGGTTTATGTATTTATCATGGTTGTTGGGAAGTAGTATATTTCCTTGTATAAGTTGCACAGCATTTTTGTAATTATTTGTTGCTGGTCAAGTTCCTCATTATTAATACTTATATTCATGTGGTATTGTGTTTCATTATATTCACTTTCGGTTAAAGTGTTTTTTAGTATTACAATATGTTTTTGTATTTCATTATTTATATGTTGGGTTTTCATTATTTGTCGTAGAACAAAATTTTTTCTGAAAATTATAGTGTCGCTTTCCTTGTTGGCAGCCTTTGTGTATTTAGGCAGCAATCCATCTTTCATGCATATTTCATTGAAAACGACAGATACATACATATATATGCATACATAGACACACACACACACACACACATATATATATATACATAAATATATATATACATATAGATACATATAGTGTGTATGCATATACAATAGGAGGCACGGTGGAGTAATGGATAACGGCTTGGATTGAGGAATCGGAGAGCCGAGTTCGAATTCCAGTCGATTCCATTACATTCACTTACGTGTGAATCCTCTTCTTCTCCCTCCAACTATGGGTAAATAGCAGGACAGACTTCTATAGCCTTGGATGGCAACTGGTCTAGAAGGACAACTCTGAATTCAAAACCTGCGGAGGTTCCTCATTATTTCAATTCAAAACCTGCGGAGGGTCGTTTGGGTCCCTGTATTCGTCCCTCCAAAAAGTGTGGATGGCCCTGCACAAAGCCTTCACCACTATAATCAAATCCTGTGTGGCTGTCTGACCCTCATACGTCATCTGATCTGTCTGACCCTCATAAATGTATATATATGTATGTATATATATAGATGTATATATATATGCATCATATATATGTTTCGACGGGAGAGCGATAATACATATATACATACATATGTATACATACAGATATTTATATGTATACATACATACATTTATATATATACAGACATATATATATATATATACATCTCTATATGCATACATATACATCTATATTTATATATAGACATACATATATGTATGCATATATATATGTATGTATTTTTATATAGATGTGTATATATATATGTATGTCTATATATAAATGTATATATATGTATGTATATATATAGATGTATATATATATGCATCATATATATATATATGTTTCTGTTACATAGAAACATATATATATATATATGCATCATATATATATATATGTTTC
>OZ038476.1:91723896-91798885 GCA_964036315.1 Acanthosepion esculentum
ACATACGTATATACACTTACATACATATATACATATATACACATGTATACATATATATATATATACACACATCCATACTTATAAACATATATACACATACATATATACTTACATATATATACATAGACATATACATATATATAGACATATATATACATACATATATATATATACAGATATATAGACTTACAGAAATATACATATACACATTGATACATATATACATATACATACATATATATTTATACTCATACACACATATACATATATATATACATATATATACACAAACATATATATATATATACATGTATATATGCACATACAATCATATAGACATACACATACATACATAAATACACATTTATGCATATATACATATACATACATACATACACATTCATACATATATACATACATATATATATACACATACATATATATATATATCTATAGATTACATACGTACATACATATGCATACATATACATATATATATATATACCTATGTACAGATATATACATATACCTATATACCCATACATAAATATATATATATATACATACATACATATATATACATGTATACATATCAAGGATATATGGCACAGTGGATAAAGGCATTAGTTAGATCCAGTGACCGGCACCCAAAGTGTGCGAGTTCAATACCTGGTTAAGGTGGTAGAGAAGTTGGAGAAGGTAATTAACAAGAGAGAACGGATAACTGACATGCATTAGGCCACAATCAGCCAACTGCAGCAAAATTATGATTTGTGTGTTAGTACTAAACTTGGTACTTCATTGTGCATTTACATAGAAATTTACCATAGTAGAAGTTTCATTTTAGGCATTTCTGGAGAATGAAAAAAATTGAATTCTAATCAACAAAAAGCACATGACACACACCAAATCCAGTTATACATCACCAGGGCTCAATGCTGCCATTCCATCTAAAATAAGTTCTAGAAAACTACTGCAACTTTTTCCGTATTTGACCACTCACATTTCACCACACACATTATTAAGCATCACACTGAACATCTAAAATCTATAAAATCAACATTCTATAACACATCATTTGGACCCACCAAAATTAAATATTAAATAACAATTGTGAATGAATAATTCCATGTTACAATATAGCGTAAGTCTACCCTCAAAAGATGCCTGGTCATCATCCTAATATAAGGCGCCCTAACCTGAACAGTAGAAATTTTTGTTGACTAGATTGGATAGATATCCACTCCCATAACATTAATGACTTTACTGGACTCAAGATCAATATGGACAAATGTATATTTGGTATATCCAAACACCAGTTCCTTGAATATATAAAGCAGCAGTAATGCACTTTTCCAACACTAACATTGTTAGAACTTTGACATTTCATAGATCTCAGAAATTTGAAACTATTCACATATTTTATTATTATTTATATTAACTGATCTAGGTCTAAAAATATCAATATTAATGCTAAAGTAACAGGAGTCTTTATAAACTCAAAGAACATCTGAGTGAATTACACTAAATTTTATCTCAGAAGATCCAAATGCCAAATTATTATTGATGTTAGACACATCAGATCTTGGAGCAGTCACCGTTCTAAATCACAGAATAGGAAACAAGCAGTGCCAATTTCAATTTTTTTAAGCCCATCTAAACAAGGTACACAGCAAATATTGCATATCCTCATGGGAATTGCTCACCATCAGCAGTTAAATGTTTTAAACATTTATTGGAAGGTAAACTGTAAACCACAGACCTATGTGTTGTACACTAGCAGTGATACACCAATAATACATAACTGGATGAAACTGCTCTCTCATGTGCCACACTTTGTAATATCATGACTTCAACATTAAGCAACATCAGCAAATGAACAAAAAAGTGATAACACTTTTGAGAATATATCATCATCATCATGTTAAGCTTGCTCTGAATTACTTGACTATATGATGCCCACCTTCCCATGGCAGTTGATAATTTGTCAACATTGCACTTGTCTTGAGTGAGGTGGTTATACAAAATTAATGTCTACCCATGGATGATAAAGCATTGAGATAACTAATTAGGTTTTTAATGTTTAATTAAAATTCTGTTATATTTATTCTAATGCAACTAATTTCTTCAAATAAAAAAAAATTCTTACTCGTCAATAAAGGTGAGCTTTTAATAAATTGAGCATGCAAGTGCACACATACACAAACAAACAAAAACAAAAAAAAACATAAGCACTTCTTTTTATACTAGTGAATGAAAAAATGGTTTAAAGATTTAAATTTAGATATTTCTATTATTTATTTTTAAATGTGAAAAAATCTAATTGTAAGAATTAATTATGCTTTAATAAACAAAGCCTGAAAATCATAATTTTGCTGTCAGGTTTTGGTTAAAAACCTTTAATTAGCCATTAATAAATATGTATTATGTTTTCTGCTTATAAATTAAATTGAAAATACAAGTGAGAATTTTATAAATTTTTATAATTTATAAAATTAATAATTAATAACATGGAAGTCAAAGCAGGCAATTGTAAATGAACATTTTTTTATAAAGACTAATATTCTTTATATAAAAAAAAATGAATGCATAGAGCACATTTTTTAAAGTATGGTAAATGTTAATGTGATCATGAAAATGAATTAATAAGGACATTTCCATGTAAAATTATTCAAGGTGATTTAACCAAAAAGAAAATTGTGATTTTTATAAAAATGACTGTAAAATTTTACTGATTTGATTTTGTATTTGTTCATTTTCTAAAACTTCATTATTTTAATTTCTTAAACATTTTAATGATGCTTTATTATGATACTAGCAACTTTCGGGTTATGCTGTAGTATCTGTTGATACTTCTTTTGAGTCATCTGTTGGACAGGGATCTCCTATTCACAAAACTTCTTTCTGTTACCATCATACTGATTGGGATAAATTTCTTGACTTTTTTCAAAACGACACTTGGATTGATATGTTTAACCTTTTTCTTGGGTTAAAGCTAAGTATCAATGCTCCTTGTACCTTCTCAGAAATGCCAAGTGAAATCACAATCTTCTCCTTGGTTCACATATACTTCTTCAGCCATTATAGCCCACTGGTATCATGTTTTCCAGCTGTACCAGCATGACAGTTCCGATTACAACAAATGCCTCTTTGTGTTCACTTGTAATAATTGTAAACATATCCTCAAAGTGGCTAAGTATTTGTTTGCTGATAGAATGAGGCACCGATAGCCTTTTATAAACTCCTGGCTCTCATGAATATTGGTGGCTTTGTAACAGTGTGTTAAATAAGAGTAAATTTTCTATTCCTCCTCTCTTCAATTAATTTGAGATGTTAACAAAAAGCAGAATATTTTGCTTGTAAATTCTCTTTTTTGTCTCATCCACAGTATCTTTGTCTGACTTTCTGATCAGAACTGAGTCTCTATTGTGTGATATGCATATAAATTTGTCCATGATTTCTATCATCTCTAAACGGGATCTCTACAAATCATATACACTTGATGGTATTGTCCCTAATAAACATGCTCCTATTCTCAAAATTCTGCAATAAATGCCTTGCTGTTTCATGCTTTCCTGTTTGTTGGAAATCTATTTTGTAGTTCTAATCTTTAAGAACACAGGCAAACCATCTGATCTACTTCTTTTTGGCAAGTACTATATGCTCTAATCAACTCCAAATTGGTTAAGCATCTTACCTCACAAGGTCTTGTTTCAGATAAGCAATATGGCTTTTGCTTCTCTAGGTCAACTGCTGATATATTAACAGTTATACTGAAAGAGTCTATCAAACTTTTTCAAATGGTATTTTTGGACAAATTTTTGATCTGATTCAATTTTCCTTATCAAACTGCAAAATGAAATTTTTTCAAAATGGCCACACTTCTAGAGCTTTTTGCATTAATGCAGGCATATTCCAGGACTCTATACTTGGACATAGACTATTCCTTGAACCTAGACTAATTTTGATCAATGACCATCCTGATGACATCAGTTCTCAACTTGCTATCTATGCTGATAACACAATTATTTACTCCTGTTTTAATAGTAAGTTTCATCAGTTTGATAAGATCAAATTGGTAGCCGATCTAAAAAAAACGACCTACAATCTATTGTTAACTGGGGTAAGAAATGACTTGTTAATTTTAACACTTCCAAAATGAAACTGCTCTCTTTTAATCATCTGCAAGAAAATTTGTTTCCTTCCATTAGCATGGCTGATGCTAACCTCCAGAACAGTTACTCCTTGCATTCTTCTTAGGCCAGCATTTTCTGCTGACATGAAGTAGAAATATTATATTAAATCAATTGCTAAGTCTACTGCTAGGAAAGTTGGTTCACTGTGTTGTGCTAGATAATTTTTCTCTCCAGAATATATCTTACCCATTTAAAAGTTTACTAAAAGTCCATGCATTAAATATTGCTGTCACATATAGTCTGGTGCCTCTGCTCTATATTTAAAGATTCTTGATAGAATATAAAGAAGAATCTGAAATGTTATTGGTCCTGATGTGGCATCTTAGCTTTAGTCACTTTCCAACCACCGTAACATAGCTTCCCTGTGCAGTTTCTATAAATATTTTCATGGCAATTGTTCTGATGAGTTTCCTCTTTGATACCTAGACTTTGTGAATTTAATCATTCTACTAGATTGGCAGCAAGGTGTCATCATTATACAGTTGAAATGGATAGATGTAACTGTAAGTTCAATGCTACTAGTTTCTTATCTTGCACTTCTCACATGTGATTCTTGCTTTCTAGTCAATGTTGATCTTCAAAAATTTAAATACAATGTCAAGCATCTGTTTTAATTTCTGTTCTTTTATTGTTCTCTCTCCTTGATGTTTTCTTTTTCTCATATCTTCTCATACTCAGTAATTCCTTGCATCTTAGTGGTTTTGTTGTCTTGCAATAATTAAACAAAAGTGATAATATCAGCATTTTGATTTCAGGATGGTTTAAATTTTTCTGGACAGTGTTGTTTATTGACAAAACAGATTGGACAAACAATCTATATATTGTGCTCCTGTCAATCTTGGACATTGTCAAAGAAGATATAGGTGGTACTCTACCATCTCTCAGATTAACCAGACAGTTTACAAATAAAATAAATTTGATAAAATGATGTACATTTGTTAGTAAATTGAAGAATAAAATATCACAATTAAGATTCATACCATCAAGACAAGCTACTATGCAAAAACTTATACAAATTATCCTGGATATAAAGTGTAGTATAAATCAGATGAGGTTTATATTATTTAAAACCAAAATACAATGGATGCTACCAACATCATCAACAGACTTAAACCCACTTATATAGGGAAACAAGTGCAAATTGAAGATATCACTTATTTAATTTATGGGCTACTTTCTTTCTAAAGCTTATATATCTAAGGAAACAATGGATTTCCATCTGACATTATTTCCTACTACACCAAAAGTTATTTTATAGATACCCTGTGTTTGCGAAGAAACTTTTTTTTCTTTCTGTAATAGTGTGAATGTTATCTACCAATCTGTGTATTATAGACTTAGTGAAGAAAATATGCTCTTTAGCAGAGTTTGAAATTGGGTCCCCATTTGTAGAAGAAACCTCCTACAAGGAGGGTGGCAGGTTCAAACTCTGCAGGAGAGCAAATTTTTCTTTATTAAATCTATCTTGAATGTCTAAGCCAGTATCTACTGGCCTAGACATTCCAGGGGAGTTTATTAAAAAATAGTTTATTAAAAAAAATACAGGGTGTCTACTCAAACATGAGTATCCACAAAATTACATTTGGTGTAGGTTATATATATATATATATGTGTGTGTGTGTGTGCTTGGGAAATCTTTCCTGTATTCAAAAATTTGTTTTTTTCTTTTTCTAAATTTACCACCAAAATTAACATGTTTTCAAAGTGAAAGTAACTGTTTCTTTTATAAATCCATGTTGTACAATTTTTGTATCTGGATTCATATATGCATACTGAAAGTATCAGGAGATTAAATTTAAAAAATATAGACAAATTCACACTATTCATTGTACCATTCTTTAAAAGTTTTTCAGTTTTAGCCCATGTACTGCATTTTTCTCTCTCACCATTTTGATTTTTAATAATAAACAATAAATTTTTTAGTGCTGCATATAAATAAGATTAATACAAATGCTTTGATTTAATAATAATGTTAAATTGCAATATCCAGTTTCCAACTTTTCAAATTGATGTATATTGTCATGTCACTATCACTTACAATGATTGCAGCAAATTTAGTCATAAGCTGCAATAGCAATAATTTTTTAAAGATTAATATTTATAATGGCTTATTTGGATATAAGCCATTATAAATATTAATTAGATCAAGGATCTATCTGTGATAAGCAAATTTTACAAGTATAAAACAATTTTTGTAAGTTCAGTTACTGCACTGAAATTCTGAGATGAAGTATTTACAGCACCATACAGACTAGAATCATTTTTGTTGGATCCGAGTCTTGAGAAGTCACTTGGGACATTTTCATTACCTAAACAAGAACACAATTTTAACAAGTCCCTGAAGGGCTAAAATTGGAAAAAACAATGTGTCACTGAAAGGACCTACTTCATAATAATTTGGCTTTACATCAACTTCTGATATTGGGGGCATTAATAGCCCAAAATAATAATCAAGAGTGTGAATTCCAATAGTGTTAAAAAAATCTACACTGTCAGAGATTATTAACGTGTCTTTGTTAGTACAATGAATGGATAAGAAAGAAAGTACTGGGAAAACAGCAAAAACACAACAAAGCTTGGAATCTACACTATGACTGATACTGAAGTTTAAAATGCATTTTAAATGAAAAATCTTTCTTAAAGCTTTAATTTTAGTTAGTTTTTCTTTTAAGCTAATATTCCCAATAAGCAAAAATACTTTGGTGTATTTTCTTAAACTGAATTAAAATTGATTGGAATCTTATTTTCTTCTCTCCTTATCAGTAAAATCTATAAATTTGTTCATATTGACAAATCTGTCAACACAAAATAATTCTATTTAATAAATCTTTCAAATTTAAAAATTTTAATTTTGAAATTTATTTTATTTTAATTTAAAACATACTTTGATGTTATTTAAGAAAAATTAGTTTATTTAATTAAAGTTTAATTAATGTGAATTGAAACAAATATTACAATTAATAAAATATCACAGAAAAAAAGCATTGTTTTGACAGAAGTTTAGTAAAAATATAAATGAAAACAATCTTTGAAAAATTTAATTTGATCAAAAAAACTTTATTCTTAAGATTCATAAAATGCAATATGTTAGTTAAAGAGACTAAAGTTTACTGCCTTTTTAATTTATGATACTTTTTAAAATTTATCACTGGGCCATTATCTGCAAATTTACCAAAAATTTAACAACTCAACGGAATATTTACCGCACTCACTGGCTTCTTTATGTTTTACTTTTACAGGAAGTCATCTACGGCTCTCCTTTCCAGAACTTGCACGCTTCCATTTCGTTGAAGAACTTTGTCAATAGTTACTAGAAATGTTTAGCGTGAAAATACTTAAAGTGACAATAACACTAAAGTTCAAATTTAAAAAAAGAAATTAGCATTGAGTTTAAAAACAATTTTTCTCGTGAGAATTCCATTGCACGAACAATAATAAAAAAAGTCAAACGTTCTCTTATTAGTCTTCATAACTCTTTCTTGTCCTAATCTTATCCTTCCTCTTACTTCTATAGTAAAACCCATTTACTCATACTGCTCCTTTGTTACTCACAGTCAATCTATAATTATCCCTCCTTCTACTTTTCCAACACCTACTACTGCCCTTTTATACCCATGCCTCCTCTGCTGTAATTCTTAAAAAAAAAAAAAAAAAAAAATAAAAAAATAATAATACAAGTCATTATGTTTGGGGGGGTTATTCTTTTCCTTTTATTTTTTTTGTAGTGTTTTTTTCTTTTTCAACGTCTGTTATTTTGATTTGCCGGTTCATCCTTCGTACCTACTGGTCACACTGTACTACCACTGGCAGTCAGTCAGTCACTGCGGCCCATGTCGCTTCCACTACAACATGTCGGCTGCAGCCGCCGCTCCTCCTCCTTCTCTTTTTATTGCTTCAACTCACTATCACCACCATCAACAAGAACAAAGTTATTACCAAAACAATCATTACAACAATCCTAAACAATACAATGGCCAGCACAACAACGACAACTCAAGTACTTCCACTTCTAACTGTTACTCCTCTAGTTCAAAAAAGACCAAGTCTTCTCCGCAATCTCTCAAAAATCCTACTCCATTTTCTATTTTTTCATCAACTCATTCTCTTCTGTCTCCTACTCATCATCAACAACAACACGGGTCCACCTCTTCTGGCGCTACTGCCTCTTCACCATCACCCAATTTTTCTTCCGTCGTAGCCCTGTCCTCTTCGGATTATTACCTCGGTGGTTCGTCCAAGAAAAAAAATAATTATCGTACCTTAACAAATCCATTAAAAAGCCCAAACAAATTCAAATCTGTCGACGACAACCTGGGTCAGCATATCTTTGAAGCCATCAAAAATGGGTAAGTTTAAAATTGATTGCTAAATTTTATAACACTAAAAAAATATAGCTGTTTATTGTTTCTTTCCGCCTGTCCCATCTAAGTTAGATGGTGGTGGTGGTCTCCTTTTAGTTGTTTCTGATTCTGACAATAAACAACCTCCCATTGTTTCCCCCTCTCCTCGTAGTCATAATTCAATTTAGTTTTAGTTCTCATAGTGAAAATTTCAAAGTCGTTATTACCTACTAATGATAAGCCGTAACTATTACTTTTTTTTCTACTTGATTTCGATGTAATGTTTGTGCGAATATTAGTTGAAAGAAATTAAAAAAGATAATCAGTAGAGAGTAGACTAGTAGATCACCAAAATTCTATTTAATTTTTTTCTAAGGCTACGCCTTATTTGCGTTGAACTGAATTTAATTTGAAAGTAAAATTAATGTGCAATCTCATCTTGTGTAGGTAGGTCACTTTCATTATTTTAAAATTTAAATTAATAAAAAAACGTTAAATAAAAAAAAAAAATGAATCTGTAGTACAGATTCTGTACTTTTACAACCTTGCTTGAGGTTAAAACCTTGAAAAACTGAATAAAGAAAAAAATAAAATGTCACTTGTACTGTACCATATGTGCAGTCGTTTAAAAACATTAATGGTGAAAAATGGTGTTCGATATTCATAAAACTGGAAAATGATTGAGAATACAGTTTTTTTTTTTTTTTATTACTTTTTTGTATTTTATGTGTAATTATTTAAAATTTTGTTTTCGTTTCTAATACTGACTGCTTGTCTTCTAGCCATTTTATTTTTTTAACTTACCCTAGTGAACGTGTATTTTTTTCATTTTTTTAAGATCTGAAGAGAAATCTTTTTAAATTTAAAGAAATGTCATTTTGGATTGGAATGTTTAAAAATTCTGTCATTTTTGTGACTTAACAGAACTGTATTTCTCTTTGAAATAGTTTTTTTTTTACTCTCTTCTATTTCTATTTTTTCCATTATTTTAGAATCTAGATAATTGAACTTGAACATAATGAAGAAAAGTATTATAAAAAAAAATCTATTTTTAACTGAGTTATGACCAGTTCTTGTGATTTATCTTTTTGAAAATAGTTGTTGGCCTATTTTTTGATTGCTAACGTTTTAAAGCTTCCTATCCTTAGACAACATTAAAAATTATTGACAATGTCAGAAGTTTCCGAAAAGCTTTTAAACACTTTACTACAAGCAATACGAAATAACAATACTTAATTTTTTCTGTAAGTGTAGTCTGATTGTTTATAATTTTCATCATTTGTAACCGCCGAAATGTTAAATTTTAACATTTCGGCGGTTACAAATGATGGAAATTATAAACAAGAGGTTTTAACATTTAAAATCTCTGAATTCTGATCCTTTCTTGAGCCAACTTGTCTCACCGGCTTTTCTTAAAAAATATGCCGTCAAGTTTTAAGAGACCAGATTCACGTTTAGAGCTTTCAAGTTAAGTCTGATTTAGATTTGATTTTAAAGTTTTTTTTTTACTTGGCCACTTAAAAAATATCTAATAATTAATGATTACCATCATTAAACATTTTGAAATATACATATATTTTTAAAACAAAACTGTTTTAGTTTTAGTGTTTTTAAAATAATGCAAAAAAAATGATATTTTTATCCCGCTTCCAGACTGAGACGAAATTTTAGATAGTTAAGTAAGTAAAAGTTTAAGTTAAAAAAATTTAATAATAATAATACCCATTTTAAAAACCTTTATTAAAAATTTGATTTTTGTGTGTATAAAAGCGAAAAAAAAATGAAGGTCATCTGTTTTGCAAACTAAAAAGTAAATTGTAAAAAACAAAACAAAATATTTAATTTAACAAATCTTCGATAGAAATTAAGACATACAATTCAAACTAATGATTTCTCCTTTCCACGATTACACCAAGCTTGTAGAGAAGTACATTTTTCTTTAAAACTTAACAGTTCAGTCAGTAACACCTGTACTTTTTTCAGTATTCGATAAAACTAAATTTAACCGCATATTATTTATCGAGATCTAATGGGGTGATGATAGTTGTATTGCGCCTGCACATATCAATCAGAAACAGGAGGTGATGAAGAGTGATTGAACCCATCCCTCACTTTGTGACCACTCGGCTTGTCTGTTTATAAAACCGGTACAACTGATGAAAGCAAAACACTTCGGAGTTTCGACTTGGTGAATTTATAATATTTTTAAAACTGAATTATTTCATTGTGTTCCTAGTTTCTAAAGACAATTCCAAAATTTATGATCATAACATAGGAGTTGTACTGTTGTAGGTTTTTAAAAGAAAAAGTTGTCTTTTTTTGTTTGCGTAACACTAGTACATCTGGAAAAAAAAAAACTCTTAAATGTGACATCCTTTAAAATTTTTAAAGAAATACCTTTTTCATTCATCTCTTATCCAGCAACTTTATTTATTTATTTATTTTTTGTAAAAGATACATTTCAATTTCATTATTAATGTCTTTTTCTGGGACGGTAAAAACGACTTGTGATTCCCACCCTCCTCTGATTTACAGTTTATTTTTTTATTTTTTATAAAATACTGACAATCCTCAATTATAAGGAAATATAGTGCATGTGTGTACATATCTTTACAAACATCTGTTGGCAACACGTGCCCTGGTGACGTCACATTTAAATGCATTTTTAATTTAGTTTTAGTAGTCTTGTAAGCAGTATTTTTTTTTCTAGATGAAACATTGTCAACCATTCATTGATATTATTAATTTTGATTATTAGTTGCTTCCATTTCATCATGCAATTGAAAAAATTATAATGAAAGTACGAGTTAAAAAAAAAGAAGAAAGAATTTGGCATTGCAAAATGAAATAGACAGCCATGTGCTACTTTCTTTACTTCCCAATTGTCTCCATGCCAAATATATTTCCGTTTAAATCATCCAGTGCTCTTGAAAGTTAACGAAAATAAAGTATATTTTGAGGGGTAAAGTTTTGATTAATCAATTATTAGTAGTATTTGAAAAGAAGTCCTCCCCCACCCCTAAAAAAAAAAAAAAAATACATACCGAAAGTTTAAAAATAAAAAAAAATTATTGGATAAAACAAGATGAAAAATCTTTCAAGATGTTATATTTTAGTTTTAATTTCAAACTCATAGATTGAAAAAAAATCCTAAGTAAAAACTTTGAGTTTGTATTTCAAACCGAATTTAAACTTAATTTATTAAATTTTTTTCTAGTTATCAGTTAACTTAAAATTGATAAATTCGTCCATATTGACAAATCTGTCAACACAGCATAATTCTCTTTATTAAAAAAATCTTTCAAAAATATATTTTTCTGACATGAAGAAAATTAGTTGATTTAAAGTTTCAATCTGAATTGAAATAAAATAATTTTACTTTTAATTTAAAATATTGCAGAAAAGAATTGTTAAAAAATGATTTTGCTGTATAATCTAGGAGTATAGGAGTATAAATGAGTATATATATCATAATTTCTTGCATATTAGCATTAGTGCTATCCCAGTGAAAATATTGTACCAGCAATCATTTTAAAATATGTTATTGCTGCACCTCAACAATAGATTAGTATCATAATAGCTACTTTATATGACAAATTTTGTATGTGTTTATTCTCTTACATACCATATTAACTAAGGTGTACAACAGAAGAGGCCAACCTTTCGCATTCTATGTATCAGCTTTTCTGATATGCCTCACAAATCTTGTCAAAAATATTTATATAAATATATTTAGCAGTATACATAGAAATTATATAGAAATGCTAAATTATTATAAATATATCAAATCAATAAATATGATTTATATATAAACAAAATGAGCCTGCCTTCCTTGAATTAATTTTCAGTTTGTTTTTTATGTTGCCAAACATTTTTATATTTAATACTTGGAGTTAGTGAAATCATCAGAGATTTCTTTAAATTTCTCATTTCCTACTTTTGCAATGACTAACTGAACCTAAACACAATCACTGGGATGTATAATGTACATCTAAACATCAATTTTAGTAAATCTATTATGGATTTGTTATTGCTGCTATACAGTTATTTCAGAGATTGTTCATGATGCTGTTTTTATCATTATTTAAAAAAATTGACATTATTAAATTTTATTATGGAAAATATTTGAAAAATAGCAGACAAATATTTGAAAACAATCTGCACCAAAATAAAGTCTGTGAATCTATAGCTTTAATTATGACATGAAATCCTCTCACTGGAAATAAATGGAAAAGAATAAGCAGTTCAGATGCTTTGTAATAAACTTTCTATCATGGACTCTGTATTGTTGATCATAAAATAGGATATGAAAAGTTGATGACCCCCAGCTTATGTTTTGTAATATGTAACTGAAAAAAAAAGATGTTGAATTCATTAGATGTAATAGATACTTGTAATGATTTTATTTTGACAAAGTGTCTCTTTTTTTTTTTTTATTAAGAATTCAAACAGAAACAATAAATTTTGGACACCCTAGTTTGACATTCCAATTTTTCTTTTGTTTTCTTGTTTCACTAAACAATGTTGCATATCTAATTATTTAAATTAGATCATAAACTACTGATAGGTGGATCCTTCCTATCTTATCAGCTATGTTGGGGACCATCACCTTTGGATAAGATTCCACAAATTTCAGGATTGTCTTTGTGTAGAGACCATTTTGATAAATGCTTTGGTGGTTTCAGTTGGGTGAAATGTAGTTCCTTAAGAATTGAGTGAGTGGACAGCATCATGGAAGTGGGCTGAAGGCAACACACCTACTATGCTGCAAAACTGAACTGGAATTGTCCATGTCTGCAAAGGTCAGGAGTGCATGTGAGGAAGAACTTCAGCACTGGATAAAAATTCCCTATGATGAGCAGGAACTTTGACTACCAAAAGGACTAATTCCACTAATGGCTGTGGTACAACAGAAGTCAAAAGTTTGTCCTGTAATGGAGGTGAATCAACAGGGAAAGCGAGTGTAAAGGGAGGTGAACAAGCACATCAACACATTTAAAGTTGATGCTGACATATGTTCCAGAAAACATAGAGAGTAGCGACACCAAAGATCATATGTCTCTGTTAGACCTCAGGGCAGCCTATTTACAGGTACATAACTCACTCAGGCCATACCAGATAATTATGTACCATAGCAAGAGGTACTGCCTGACTAAACTAGGATTTGGGCTTAATGTCACACTATATTTAATGAAATCCATCGTAAAAGCTTTGATATCCCAACTGAAAAAGCAACCTTGGCATACATTGATAATGTTTGTCAATGAGGATGTAGTACCAGTCTCACACATTGAACACCTATTATGCTTTAGCATCATAAGTAAAAACCCAGAATACTTGACAAATGGGAATACCAGAAGAACGGTATTCTCTCTCTTGTAGGACATATGCCATTATGTTTGTGTGTAGCAACTGGCATCATGAAGTGTGGAGCAAGTGCAATGACAAAAAGATGGGACGACCAAATGGATGATGTCTTCATTTTAGAGAAATCCCCAGCTGAAAAAAATGCACTGAAGCTGTTGGTATTATGGTCAGGAGATTGGGGGCTGTGTAGCAAGGAAGAACAGATATGACTAGCTTGTGTTTATAAATTGATGGGCTGCAGAAATTGTTGACAAGCATTTGGCATCCTGAAATGAAATAAGGATTTGTTTTTTTTTTTTTTGTTTTTTTTTTTGTTTTTTTTTTGGCAACTGATTTACAAGAAAAATCACAACTGTTGCTGAGTTGGCTCATGGACCCTTGGAGTGGTAAACTCGTTCAGGTTACAATGGACACTATTCTCATTTTTAAAAATTTTAATTAGAATAACTTATATGGAACTCCCAAAAGCAATAGCTAAGGTCTAAAAAGAAATTTTAAAAATAAATCTTGAAGTTTTTTTATTTTTTATTTTTTTAAATTTTAATTTCAAGCTAATAGATTAAATTTAATTTTTCCAATAAGCAAAATACTTAGCTCTGTATAAAAAAATAATTTAAATTGACCAGAAGGATTTTGGCACTTTTTTTTTTTAAAGAGAATTACATTCCAATGAATGATGGTGAAAAATAAAAAAAAAATCCAAAAATTAAATGTGCTTTCTGAAACTTTATTTGAGGAATATTAGCTGATTTAAAGTATAATTAATCTGATCTGTAAAAAATAAATAGAATATACATATTTTCATATAATTTTGAAGTACTCAGTAATCGTAAAAAATTTAGAAAAATATTCTCCATAATCTAATGTTTTTAGATACTTTGGCTTTAAATTTACTGTAGTTATCATTCTTATTCTTTGACAATGTTGTGTATGGGTGCCTGTATCTACAAAATTTGGCATGCAAAAAAAATTCTTTTAAAAATATTAATGTTTGATGAATTGTACTATGATTAGCAAATAGTTTTTATCTATTAATAATATCATCTAAAAGGGTGAAATTAATACAGAATTTTGAAAGATTTAAAACTTAAATTATTCTAATTAAAATAAAAAATATGAAGCAATTTTTGTAAAAATTCATTATTCACTGAAATTATTTTTTCTTAAGACAATATTTTTCCTTAATATATCTATAAAAGCAATTAAAAAGCTTCTCTAATTAAATAATATCTTAGTTTTACGGCATTTTTATTTTATGATTCAGAACAGATTTTCAGTAAAAGGTGTTTTCATTGACACAAGGTAAACAAGATTTTTAACCAAAATTTTGAATGTGCTAGAAAGGTTTAAAAAAAAATTAAATCAAAAAATCCTTTGATCTTTTCTCTTAATAATAGTGTAAAAATTTTGGCACTAAAACTTTTTCATCATGATATGCTTTTTTTTCCCCCAGCAGATTAATGGATGTACTCTCTAATAATTTGTCTGCTTAATTTATTCTGCAATTCTATAAACTGTTCCATTCTCTTAATTTACAAGAAATTTAACTAAAAATTTCAAAGCAACTAAAAATTAAGATTTCATATTGTCCAACTTCCTTGACTGAGTGGCCAAACCACAGCTTGCAAACCACATGTGGCTCTTTCACCTTTAATATGCAGCTTGTGGAAGTATGTGGGCTGAGCTCCTATTTTTTTTTTTTTTATCATCATGGTTAATATAAAAGGTAAATAAAAATTTCAAGCTTTTATAATTATTTACTGGATATGAATTGAAACCCTGTTGGATTAAGATGTATGTTTAATGTTCATGCTATTAAAAATATTTAAGAATTTAAATCCTAATTTTAATGCTAGATCTGAGCAAGGCTTGTTCTTTTGTGCTAAGGGAAAGAATGGTGGGAGGCAGAGGGATTAAAGAAATTTCTGTTCAGCAAAAGTTACAGAGGAATGTCAGAAGTCATGGGTAAGGGGATGAAGAGGACTGCACTCGTGTCATAATGCATAAGGTGTTGAAATGTGCAGACCTATTGGTACACTTTGGATACAAGTTTTGTTTGAAAGTGTCTCCTCCAATTGTAAGTGTCCTGGGTACGACGTTAAACTGCATCCAACAGCAAGGGCTCTGATCAGGAGGTTTTGAGGAAGTGTGGAACCACCTCTTAATTGCTGGTGTTCCCAGGTCCACCCTGACCCGGGGTGGTAGCACCTGTTGGGGTCCCAGCTATGGGCAATTAGTGAACTTCCAGGTCTTTTCCAGCACATTAAAACAATGATGTTGCCAACCACACTTTTTTGAAACAATGATGTTGCCAGCTATACGTTTTTGATATATTACTGGATCTGGCATTAAATAACCCATAGTGGTTGATATGCCATAAACCCCAAACAACCAAACCAACCAAACCAATTGTAAGAAACAAAAATAAGATGAAATCAGAAATTTTAAGTCAGTGGGAGGAAGATTTTGCATTCACTGTTAAAGGAAGTAAACCTTTTAAAAATCATCACTAAATAGCCATTGGACACTATTGACATTGTTCAGTGAGGAAGCTGATACAACAACTGAAGCCAGTTTTGTTGTGTCATAAAATATTGCTGATGCTAAATGCCCATATTCTGATAGCAGATTTGTTAAGAAGGATATAGCTGAAGTTGTTGCAGTGAAGCACAAAACTTTAGCTTCATGCCACACTATCTGAACTCTCAAGCAAAATGATTTAAAAAATTCTCTTGACAAATCAACAGACATACAAAACAACCAACAACTGGCAGTATTTGTTTGTAATGAAATGTGGAAAAATGTAGAACTGTTCACAATTAGTGTAAGAGTTCAAGCTCCTCAGAATTGTTAAAGGAGCAGGCTTTTTCATGTGAGACGTATTGTTACCCACGCTGGAATATTGCGTTGCAGCTTCAAGCAAAGATCTGATCACACACAAGGCCGAAGAAGGACCAGTGTCTCAATTATGAGGTCCCTCCTCAGGGTATCGGGGAACATAAATTATTGCAGCGTACCTATCCCAGTTCGGCGAAATACTGGGCGCTTCCTGCGATAGCCTGAGTGGGGGGGTGGAGTTTTGATATACGACTAGATAATCAAGCCTTCCTCTACATCCCCAACTGTCTGGAAGTAGGGAAATTGAAATTGCCGGTCATTGTAACCGGCCATAAACCGACATGCTGGAAGTGTGGAAAGCCTGGTCACCTTTCCTCTTCCTGCCCAGAGAAGAAGGCCTCTGGAATTCAATCTCCTGTTGACCAAAATCCCCCTCTGACCGCATCTTTACCTACCGCCTCGCCGGTAATGGGCATGCCAGCTTCTGGGACCGGTAGGGATAATCCTCCGGTTGGCCCTAATGACCACATTCCCCAAAGGCTAGTGCAGTTGCGGAGAAGGGGGAGGGGGAATGGCTAGTTGCTGGTAAGGCCAGAGGGAAGCGCCAGACAGCGGGTCCTCAGTCCCTTGAAGCCCCAAATGATGAAAGGCACTTACAGCCCCACTCCCTCTGGCAACGTTAAGGGCGATGCTCCAGCCTCTCAACTGACTTTCCAAGACAAACAAAGAAAATTTGATCCGGGCTTTGAAAAATCAGAAAAAATTAAGGAGCTGAAAAAGAAATTGGATAAACAAAACCTGTCTCAACCCCCAAATCCTATTCCTTCCACGTCTTTTACCCGGTCCACCCACTCACCTAAGAAACGACCTTCTCCCCTGATAACACCGTCCAAATCGCTTTCCCTCAATAGAGATCCCAGCCCTTATAGACATAGATCTTTTCACACCCCTCTCCACACACCCAGTCCTTCCCCCATTAAACAAAAATCTTCCTACACACCTCTGCATACTCTCAGTCATTCCCCCATTAAAAAAGCGGATATGCCACCTCCTATTTCAGAGAAGCCCCATGCAGGAGCTAAGATAAAAAGAAAAAGGCTCAGAAGCTTATTTTCAACACGGGAGAGGATGTCTGTCGCATTTTCCCTGCCCAGGCTGAGAGAGCACGGGATTATGGAAACAGAATAAAAGACTTGAAATACTTGCTCTCTATAAGGCAGTTTGCCGACCAGGACATTGAAGTGCCTCAAAACTTCCCGCTTGCCCAAAGGGTTCTGACAGTAATCAGAACGAGAACTGGAGCAAAGCAGATTTGGGCAATGCTTGATGAGGCTATCATGTCCTACAAGATGGCTTTAACAATAGCAATAGTCCAAAACCAACAATTAAAAAATTTAAAACAATTTTGTGCAGGGAAGGTCACCCTTCACCCTTCCCTATATAGAGACCTTAAATTGACTTTCGCCTGGGATATCGGCGGAATCTCCCAAGACGGTACCATCAAAACTGAGATGGGCCATGGGTCTATGGGAGAGGCGGTCAGTATCCTTACCCCGTCCATGTTCAAACCAGTACTTCAACCCTAATCGGTCTTCATTATGGCTCTCTGGTTAGCAAGTATAAATGTCCAGGGCCTGAGGTCGGAGTCTCACAGGGCGAGGCTCTCTTGCGACCGTCAGCGCCTTGGGTGACTGTTTGTTGTGTGCAAGAGACCCGGTTTTCTTCTCATGACCGTGTTTATTGGTTCGACTCGCTTTTCTTAGTGTCGGCCATTTTGAATTTTTTGTAACTAGCGTTGGCTATTGTCAAAGTTTTGTATTTTCTTTGTTTTCCTTTTTCATTGCCTAGCTTTTTTGTTTTATTGTTTATTTTCCTTTTCGTGTTTTCCTTTTTATTGTTTCGTCTTTAGGTGATATTTGTCCTTCATTTTTTAAAAACTATTTTCCCCCTTTTTCACTCCTCCCCTTCTCTTTTAAAAATGGATAAGAAGGAAAAAAAGTAGGTTCCTTTTTAATTTAAAAAAAAAAAACCCAACCAAAAATGGCTTCTTTCAGGAGATCAGTAAGGAAGCATTTGTTTAATCCAAAGAAAGATCCGCCTGACAAAGATAATAATGAAGAATATCCCGCCCTTCCTACAAACGAACAAATTGTAGAAGTCCTCAAAAAAGCCCCCAAAACTACAGAGGCCAACAATTTCCAGAAACTGCTAATGCAGAGGCTGGGGAATTGCCCTCTTGTTGGAAGTCCCTTCCTAAATGCATCATAGAGTTCTTGGAGCGTGCCAAGAGTTACGCACACCTTGTGGTGAAAGGTGGGCTCTTAGAGGATCCAATTGAACTGAAGAAGATCGAGAAAAGAATAGTGTCAGTTTTTGTCGTCGACAAGCGTTTGTGCAAAATTTGTCGTACGACTAAAGACACAGTGTTAAAATCACTGGAGTCCCTGTGGTTTAAACCACTCCGAATTGTTAAGAGCAAGGGCTTTTTCATGTGGGATGTGCTGCTGCCCACCGCCGAAGACTGTATAAGAGCTACAAACAGGGATCTAATAACAAAAGATTTGATCCTTCGTACAGAGTACAAGGGCCGGCGAAGGACCATTGTAGCAGTATATGAGGCCCTCACGTTATCGGGGAGCACCTGGCGGCTTTCTTGGCCCAGTATGGCGAGATTCTGGGTGCTTCTTGTGATAGCCTGACTGGGGGATGGAGCTTCAATATTATGCTCGATCATAAAGCCTTTGGCTTCATCCCCAACTGTCTTGACGTTGGTGACCTGAAGCTGCCAGTCAATGTGACCGGCCGTAAACCAGTTTGTTGGAAGTGCGAAAAGCCTGGTCACCTTTCTTCTTCCTGTCCAGAGAAGAAGGCCTCTGGAAGTCAGGTCCCAATCGACCAAACTCCCCCTCTGACCGAGTCTTTAAAAATCGCCACGCCTGTAATCGGCATGCCGGCTACCTGGACCGGAGTGGTTGTACCCCCGGTTGGGTCATCATCTAAGTCCCCATTCTCCGAAGAGCCTTCATCCACTGCAAGTGTGGTTGAGGAGAGGGAAGAGGGGGAATGGCAAGTAGTTGGCAGGGCCAGAGGGAAGCATCAGACAGTGGGTCCTCAGTCCCCTGAAGCCCCTTGGACTAAAGGCACTTACAGCCCCACTCCCTCTGACATCAGTAAGGGCGATGCCTGGGCCTCCATTCCAACCATGCAAGATTTACAAAAACGTTATGAATCCGGATTCGAGAAAACGCAAAAAATAAAGGAACTTACGATCAAATTAGATCAAGAACGCAAAGGAAAAACCTCTCCATCTAAGAACTCCCTTCCTCCAAAAATCACTACACAGTCTCCTCAGCCCTCTACCAATCCCATCAACCAAAGACCCCCTCTACGAAGAAATCCACTCCCTCCACATCCTCCGACCCACCACCTTCTCCCCTTCTCCTCTTTGTAGAGGGAAGTCTCCACTTGCATCTCCTTCCACTTTTGCTCAGTCCCAAATCCCTCTCAGTAGAGACCCCAGCTCTTTTAGACAACCAAATACACCCTGCAATACTCCCAGCCCTTCTCCTATTAAACCTCCTGAAATGCCTCCTCCAGTTAACAAAAAGCTCAGGAGCCCCACTCAAGATTCCACAGATAAAAAGAAAAAACCCAAGCACATTTATAATCCAGGTACTGATGTGTGTAAAATTTCCCCTTTACAAGTGGAGAAAGCCAGAGACTATGGAAACAGATTTGATCCATGTTGGACGAAGCAATAACTTCGTTCAAAATGACCCCGCCTATTGCCATCGTACAAAACGAGAAATTGAGAAAAATGAAGCAATTTTGTGTAGGGAGGATCCCGGTTTTTGTTCACCCCTCCCTTTATAGAGCATTAAAATTGACTTTCCCCTGAGATATCGGCGGGATTTCATCAAGACTGAGATGGGCCATGGGTCTATTGTGGATGCTGTCGGTATCCTTACCCCGGCTATGTTCAATTCAGGAAAGCAACCCTAATCAGTCTTCACTATGGCTCTCTGGTTAGCAAGTTCAAATGTGCGGAGCCTGAGGTCCAAGTCTCGCAGGGCGAGGCTCTCTCGTGACCTTCAGTGCCTCGGGGTGAATGTTTGTTTTGTGTAAGATACCCGGTTTTCTTCTCATGACCGTGAGGACACACTGTCTAAGGGGTTCTCCCTTTATTCAGCATGTTTTGATGGTCGTTCGAGGGGGTATCTCTTGGCTAGTGAGCAGGTCTTTGAAGGCTGCATGTACTCTTGTCTTCACAGATCCAGTGGGCAGGCTTTGCGTGCCGGATGTTACCATAAAGGATAAGGCTTTACGACTCATTGCTGCCTGCTTTGTTTCGGCAGATCGGGCCGTCTTTGACAACATCTCGTCGGGTAGTTTCAGCGGGGGATTGGAATGTCGTCCTTGACCCCGATATAGATCGTATAGGGCAAAATTCGGGTACTAACATCCGGGACGTGAAACCATTTCGGGACTTTATCGGCGAGTTTGATCTTGTCGATAAGTACCGGAATGAGCA
Source organism: Acanthosepion esculentum (assembly GCA_964036315.1). Lineage (NCBI taxonomy): Eukaryota > Metazoa > Mollusca > Cephalopoda > Sepiida > Sepiidae > Acanthosepion > Acanthosepion esculentum. The sequence continues at coordinate 91,745,169 of OZ038476.1, forward strand.
CCATTGGGAGGTAGCATGGACTTGGACAAATAGTGGCAACTCAGCTCCTGGGACGCTTGCGAGCTACCTCGACCGAGTTTTAGTTTCGATGTAGGGCTCTTAGGGTGTCCAAGCGTCCATTATATAGTTTATACGGATCATAGGCTTGTCCGGGTCCGTGTAAACTTAGATAACCCTAAGGTTAGGTTGGCTGGGTGCTGGAAATTAAACTGCTCACTTTTTGGTGAGCAGGATTTCCGGGACCAGCTGCTACTAATGATACAGAGGGAATTGATGGGGGCGGTTTTAGGGAACGCCTGGTGGGATAAATTAAAATCCAAAATTAGAATGTTTGCTGCTGATTTTAGTCGTCGATTCTATCTATCTAGATTAGCGGTGCAAACGGCTTCAGAAGAAAAAGTTGATCGGGCAGTGAAATCCCGTAATAGTGTGGAAATAGCCTTAGCTAAGCCAGAGTTGTCCTCCTTGTTTATCAAGAAGGATCAAGCTCTGGTAGTTAGGGTTAGGTTAAAAAGAATGTCCTCTCAGGCGACGAATATGGCAGCTGAATTGCGTGCAGAGGAAAATCGGAACGCTGCTCGGCGACATATCACGTGCGTCACATTACCGGATAATCGGACCGTGACAACAAACGCGGGCATATGTGAGGCCTTTCGAGATTACTTTCAGGATCTTTTCACCAGGGAGCCCGGCCTGAGCCCTGCTCAGTTCGATGCTTATTTGGCCGACTTTCCCTGCCTTGAGGCAGCTGAAGCGGCTGGGTGCGAGGGCCCCATCACAGCGTCGGAAATCTGAAACAGGTTGGCCTGGATAAATCTCCGGGACTAGATGGTCTTCCCTACGAAGTTTACTTGAGGCAGTCACCCATTTTTGTTCCAACAACTGGATGAAGCAGGGGTCTATACCCCAACGCTTCACCAGGGTTGTGATCAAGTTGCTGCATAAGGACAAGAATGGTGGGGATGAATCAAATAACTTTCGCCCTTTGACTATGCCAAAATCTTTAACTCTGTGTTTAACAAAGATCGTAGTCAACCGTTTGCAGCTTGTCCTGTCTAGTGGGATTGGCTCCGAATAGACTTGTGCTGTGAAGGGTAGGACCATTCAGGATAACCTGCATATGGTACGCTTGATCTTAGAACGAGTCGACAGTGAAGCCGCGCTGATCAATTTAAATCAGTCCAAGGCCTTCGATAGGGTTGACCATCGGTTTCTGGAGGCTGTCCTTTTGGCGGCCGGTTTCGGAGCCGATTTTTGCTCCTGGATCCGACTTTTGTATGCGACCCCCTGGTGTGCTGGTGGAGGTGAATGGGGTAAGATCGAAGACTTTCGTATTGTCTCGCTACATTTGTCAAGGTTGTCCGCTTTCGCCTTTGCTTTACGTTCTTGCGTTGGAACTGTTCCTTCGCAAGTTAAAGGCGAATCCGGTCCTGCGCGGAATTTCCTTGTCTGTGGCTACCACCTCAGCCAGGTATTCTGCCTATGCTGACAACGTTTCGGTTCTTGTGTCGAGCAGAGCCGAGATTGACGAAGGAGATCAGTGGGCATGAGATGGTGACGGGGGCCAAGATCAACCGCGATAAGTCTGTTGGCTTGCGGTTGGGTGCGTGAAAGGGAGTTTCTCTTCCCGGACTTTTCCTCTGGATGGATGGGCCGATCAAGATACTTGGTGTCTGGTTCGGTCCTGATCTCCAGTTGAAAATGAATTGGTCGGAGGTACAAGAGAAGGCCGAGATCGCGGTTAATCTGTGGTCTCGGAGGAGGCTTTCCTTGAAGGGGAGGGCGGAAGTATGTGTTTCACACATCTACCCGATTCTCCTTTACCGACTCTCTGTACTTCCACTCCCGTCTACCAGACTAATATTATTAGTAAGGCTCTTGTTCTCTTTCTTGTGGAGAGACAAAGCCGCTATGGTATCTCGCGAGATCTGTTGCCTTCATCCCTCTGAGGGCGGTCTGGGTATGCCTAACATTGAGATTCGTCAATATATGCTTCGCATCAACTTTCTAGACAGAATGTGTCGTGGATCGGATGAGGATGGCACCTTCTGGAAGGAAGACGTCCGTAAACATTTCCCATACCCGAGAAGTGTGCACTCGTGCCGGGAGGAGGCCGGCCGTACACCCTGAGCCGAATGCTCCTTCTACCGCGAATATCATGATGCTCTGAAATGCCTCTCATGGGCGTCGGATGGCCTCTCCAACGTCCAGGCGTTGTCTCGTAGGGCATTGTATCAAGTGTTAGTTTAGGGGGCCGTTCAGGATGATCTGATTGATGAGCTCGGTCTTACGAAGCAGGAGGCTCGCTCGATATGGCCTTGGGCACCTGGTTTGAAATGCCTCAATAATGATGAGGCATCACTCACCTGGCTGGTGATTCGTGGGGCCCTCTGGGTCGGCAAGAGACTTTGTTCAGCAGGCTTGGAGAAATATCCAAACTGCCGTCGCTGTACTGGAGAGGTTGAGACCATTGGTCACGCCTTCTTTCATTGCAAGGCAGTAGTGCCATTGTGCAAGTTTGTTGAAGGCCTCATGGTTCGCATGCTGCAGGGAAAGTTCTTTGTCCTTGAGGCCAGTTCTGTTTGTAGCAATGTGGTGCCACAGATGACGAAGGCTGAACATTATGTGATCTGTTGCTTACTAGGTGTTATGAGATTCGTGATTTGGACGACGTGTCAGAAGGAATTCTATGAGGGCGAGAAGTTCACTTATTCCCAACTGATCTTGTTTTTTAAGCATCAGCTTAAAGTCAAGATTAGGACAGAAAGGCAGCGGTTCACCTAATCAGAATTTGGCAAAAGGTGGGTGAATCTTGCGCGTATGTGTTGAGTAAAAGGTGCTGACCTGGAGTGACATTTTGATGCCGGTTAGCCATCACAATATTGTTTTCCTGGGTTGAACTTGGGCAACCCATTCCTGGATTTAGGCTAGAATAGGTTTTTGGTTTTGATTCTTTAGTTTTTCTTTCCTATTTCTGTAAACTTAGCTAGGGTGTATTTGCTCATTGGCCCCCTTTTTTTCTGTCCCCTTTTCTTTAGTTTAACTCCCCATCTCCCTCGTTAGTTGTTCAGTGATTTCATTTCTCTGGTGGATGCGGGGTGTGTTTTTTCGTTTTTGTTGTTGTGTCTGAATCTGTGTGTGTGTGTGTTTGAGTGCTTGGGATGGATGAATGTTTTCTAGATTTTTGAAGTCCCGTATCGATTTCGTCCACTTAACTGATTTTACTGTCCCATTTAGGATTGGGGGGGGGGCTATTACTAACTTGATTTTGTTTACTTTCTAGTAAATAATTTTAAGTCACATTGTATACAATTATTGGGGTTCTTTTAACTTATCTTTATCCCCCCCCCCACATTATTTGTACATATGGGGTTGATTAAAATTTCATTGAGACAATGGGGTATTTTGGTGGATGTAGTAAGAACGGTAAGCATGAATGTGTTGTTTTGGTGGTAGGAATATTGTTTGGATTGACTTGGTCAGTGGTTGTGGCTAGCTGAGTTTAAAATTAAGACAAATGATGACCGTCCTTTTTTCCACCCCCTCTTTTGGCCTTGTGCCACATTTGTATTTTTCAGCAATAAATATTGTTGCGGCTTCAATACTCAAGGGACAGACATGAATCTGTTCAAGACAAAGCTTCACCCAACTCACTTATTCTTACTAAGACTTTGTCAACCACCAATTAGCACAAACAAACTTTGTCTAATCTATTAATATGAAAACATTTGACCTGTAATCTACCACGTCTAATGGGAGGCAACTTATGCATAACTACCCATTTTCGCATGCAACTCAACATAAATGTAAATATTTGTTGAATATATATTACCTTTGTTTCATGTCACAAATTGAATGCGTTGTTCAACTTATTTCTTATTTCTTGTCTAAGGTCAAGAGTTTTTGATCTTCATAAATTAAATAATTTGGAAAGTATATCTGGAGGTGGCCTTGAGCCAGCTTTATCTCCAGAGAGAGAAATAAACCAAATATGTTCTGCGCTCCTACATTTGGTGACCCGACATGTCGATCACAGGTTGATCGATGTGAATGATTGAAAATTCGTCTTGAAACAAGAAATGACTCGGCTATTTCGCAACCGTATTGCATATGAAGACGTCCACAGAACTTCACTTAACCAAATTCAAATCCAGCCAGCAAACTAGTTTAAATTCGGCTTACAGCTTTGAGAATCGCCTGCAAAAATCATCTAACTCTGGTGTTGATTCAGAATTGTCCCATTTTCAGCAACTGGTCTCTTCTTTCTGCCTAACAATCAAACCAGACTTCAGCCAGGTCATCTAAGAAGTAGCAAAAAATCGACACCTTCGTTAACAGTCTTAAGACAACTTGCTTCTATCACTATTCATATGTCCACATCGCCAGTTAAGAAAAATGAATATGTGACTAAGTTTCGAAGCGACAACAAAACAAGAAAAAGTAATGCAAAACATTAGAAGAAATCTTTCTTCAACAAAGTCTTTTCGTCTTCAGTAAATTTGTCGCTTTTGAGATATTCAATGTGTATTGGACACCCAAAACCGTACTTTTGTTCCATAATTTGACATTTTTGGCAAAAACTTTTCTCTTTCTATCGGTTCCAGGAGAAATATTTTACATTGACTTGGACATTTAATTTGACTTTCTTCTCACATTTATTGAAGTTTCTGATAAGTTTGAATAATTGGTTTCTTTGGTCAGTCCCATAGAAAAAAATTCAACTCTTGTGTAATCAGATCCTTTTCTGATTTTTTGATGTCAATCATTATAATCTTCTAAAGTCTGCTTTATACAGATTAACGTCAATGTGTTTTTCAACTTATGTCTTTGCTGACTGAGCAACGTCCTTGCACGGCAATCAGTTTAAAAATTGTGGAAGTGTCTGAACTCTTTGTAAACTGTGAGAAACTGTTATTCCTATTTCATACTTCCACGTTTAAACGATATCCACTTATTTCGACGTCAAAGCCTTTTTTCTAAGCCTTGAAATAACATTTTAAACAAATTTGGTCGACTTTGCGCCAAAACTACTCAAAAGCCTGCGAAAAAAATATTTTTCCCACCACATGGTTTCATCAATCATGGCAGACTCTGATATGAGTGAATCAGCTATCATTCTTAACTTACCTGTTTTCAATAGCATTAATGTGCACGTTTGGTTTTCGCAACTCACTGCGATTTTTCAAGCAAAAAAACTTACCTCGCAAACAGCACGTTTCGCGTACATGGTAGAAAAACTTCCTCCGGAGATCGCGATTGAGGTGTCAGATTTTTGTTAGATAATATTCCAATCGATAAGCCCTTTGATGTAGTTCGAGAAGCAATCATCTATCGTATAGGGAAATCCGGGGAAAGAAGAATAAACGACTTATTCAACACTCTACAATTAGGACGGAGTAAACCAACTCAATTGCTGCGTAGAATGAAGAATCTTCTGGGACAGAATACTATGTCAGAGACTTTATTAAAAAAACTATGGTTAGAGATAAATTACCAACGCACACGGCGGAAATCCTAGCCACACTCCCAGATGACCTAGAGCTTGTAAAAGTAGCCAAGATGGTCGATAAAATTACAGAGTCTAGGGAGATAAACAGTACTCATTTTACCGAAACTAATTCTACGGACGCTGACGACGTTATCAATCGTTTATAGCAACAGATAGACAAGCTATCTTTACAAGTAGAGCACTTAAGTAGGTCCCGCTCAGCAGAGTCAAACAACGGTAACAAGAAACGCCGTAGAAATACATCTAGAATCTAGATTCAGAAATCGGCAGAGTCAAGAAGTTTGCTGGTATCATCGCAAGTTTGGACAAGCTGCTTATAAATGCAATAAACCTTGCGGATTTAATAATCGTCCTAATAATACCAATAAATCACCAGCGGGAAACGGTGAACCCGACAGTCATTGAAGACGGCAACCACTGTTGGGGGAAACACAACCACCCGTCTGTTCTACGTAAAAGACTCCATAACTGGTGATTCATTCCTTGTTGACACAGGGGCTCAAATCAGTGTAGTCCCTTCTAAGAAAAATATCCACGTTATGCCTGCATCTTTCGCGTTACACTGTGAGAATTTCTTCTCACACAGATTAACCATTGGCAGGGACAAGAAAGTCAACAAATCAACAAGGCTTACCTCAAAGCACGAGATAATTTTATTGCAGCCTTGCAAAAAAGATTTTGCCCTTTTTGCCCCTGGGAACAGGGTAGGGTAGTTTAATGAAAAAGAAAGGAAAGTCTCTTCTTCTTCTGTATCTCAACCGAGAAAGGCAGTCTTGCTGTTGTGAAGGCGCATTACCATGTGGTTGCGCTAGTAGAAACTCCTAAGCCTAATTATTAGGCTTGGGCACTCAAGGCCCTATTAAGCTGTTTCCAGTGAGTCCGGTCTCTTCCGAGGATTTTCGCGACAGCGTCTGAAGCATTTCCATTTTGGATGCTGCTGGACATTCAATGTCTAATTAATTTAGGCTTGGGCACTCAAGGCCCCGTCAAAGATTCAAATGAGTCCGGACACTTCCAATCCTTTTTCGCGACTGATTCAAAAGTGGCGGGCGTTGTCAAAAGCCCGCGAAAACAAACCCAGTCAAAGTTCGACCAATGAGATTGGTCGTTACAAAATTAGCCAAAATTAGCTTAATTTGTAGAATTTCTTACAACACGCTGCCTAACGGTAGCACTAAGATCTCAATTGACCATTTGAAACCGGGGTATATTAAACATAATGCCACTCAAACCAGCTCGGAAGAACATTCCGAGGTAATTTCCCGGCAATCATCATCGTCATCAACCGCAGCAACTCGACAGCAATCATTACCAGAGACTACACAGAACCAACAACAAAAAAAGAATATTGTCACTAGAACTGGGAGGAGAGTCCACTGGCCTGCCAAATATAAACAATATTGTTGAACATTTTTTCAAAACTTCAAATTAACAAAAATATCTTGTCCATATTTTTCCTAATTTCCACGAGGGTATTGTGGAACTGTGCGCGCACGCGCGCGCGCACACACACACACACACACACACACACACACACACACACACACACATGTTACATTAAGTGTATACAAACGAATGTGATCTGTAAAATGTTAAATGTTCACTGATTGGGGAGATCCAGCCAATCAGAACAAAGGTGAATATTAATCTTTTTTTACCGCCAAATTACAAGGTTGTTCGAACTCCTATATAAACATTTTCCTGCGCGAAATCACTCGGTTCAGACATGAATCTATTCAAGACAAAGCTTCGCCCAACTCATTTATTCTTACTAAGACTTTGTCAACCACCAATTAGCACAAACAAACTTTGTCTAATCTAATTAATATGAAAACATTTGACATGTAATCTACCACGTCTAATGGGAGGCAACTTATGCATAACTACCCATTTTAGCATGCAACTCAACCTAAATGTAAATATTTGTTGAATATTACCTTTGTTTCGTGTCACAAATTGAATGCGTTGTTCAACTTATTTCTTGTCTAAGGTCAAGAGTTTTTGATCTTCATAAATTAAATAATAGGGAAAGAGGCTTTATTTGGAAAGTACATCTGGAGGTGGCCTTGAGCCAGCTTTATCTCTAGAGAGAGAAATAAACCAAATTATGTTCTGCGCCCCTACACCCTCATGTGTAAAAATTTATTAAAAATATGGCAATTCTTTTCTGGTACTCCAGTCAACAGTTATTGGAGTTTTTTTACAAATAAATTTCTTCTAAACAAGGAAAAATCAATGAATTATTTTTTCCCCTAAATAAATGTTTTTCTAGCGAATACTACACCTAAAATTAAATATTAAAAATAATTAAAAGCTTTTAATTTCATTTTTATAATGCACAGATTTTCAAATTTGCGAGTAGCACCTGTTCTTTTACACATTTTAAAACTGAAATTAAAAACTATTTTATAATCATTTTACTAAGTGTATTCACTAGAAAACCATAAAGATATTTGTAAAAATAAAATGAATTAATTTTCCTTGTTTAGAAGAATTTTATAGGCAGAACTCCCACTGAACACTAGTGGCTAAAGAATAATTTTTAATTTGGGTTAAAAAAATAAATGACTTGCAGTTTTGAAAATATATGCATTTTAAGATTGAGATTCATTAAAACTTACTTTATTTTTTTTAATAATTTTAGGTTTATTTGCAGAAAACAATAGAGACTCGCATATCTGGAAATATACACATTTTAAAAGTAAGATTAAGAAATATTTTAATTATTCTTATCTTAACATCTAATTTAGGTGCATTCCTTAGATAAAAAACGAATTTATTTATTAAAAAAGATCTTCATTGTTTACAACAACTTATTTCGTGATTGGCGTAGAAAACAATTACAAAAAAATCCGACTTCATATGACGAAACTAGCAACTAGCGAGTAATGCTATTCAATTGTGTTAATTTTACCACAAAAAGTTTTTTTTTTTTTTTTAAATTAAAACTGAAACGAATAGATTTTCATGTTTCAGACAGGTCGCATTCCTTTTTTTTTCTGTTTGAAAACATTGATTTCCAAGTGTCATATCTGTCGTATTTCCTTCATTTCTTCTGTAAACAAATAAATTTCACATTTATTTTCTAAAACATGTCAATTAAATGTTTTTAAACATATTTTTGTTGAATCTTTTCTCTTACAATGGTATAAATCTTGATAAAATTTAATTTTATTAACATCTCAAAGACTTTTTCAATAGTGTTTCTTTCGATATGGTCACTCAGTAAGTGATATAGCACTTAAAAAACTGAATGATTTTGGTTTCGTAAAAAATTTTGATGCGGTTTCATGTGAAGATGAAACCGAAAAAGTCAGTTTTCTGGTTAAACCGCACGTTTCTACCCAGAGCTAATTCCAATCTTGAAGTTGTTTAACTTCTACCTGAAGGAGAACTATTTCCTGATTCTGTATGCCTTGTTTACAAGAATGTGGACCGTGGGGTGAAGATGTGAAGAGATATCAGAAGGTTAAAATTTCCTGCTAGCCGGTCCAGCTACATGAGAATATTGGACTTTAATTAAGTCCAAAGAAAAGAAACAAGACCGATACATATATGTAAACAAATATATATATTAATAACAAGTTAAACAAAGACATGGACAGTTACATAGTTTGTATGGAGAAATTATATGTGTGTGTTTGTGTTGTGGTGAGTGTTCATACATACATGTATTGTTCTTAGTGTGATCCCAGAAATTTGGGAAACGCTGAATCTGTGAGAGGACACATATTGGTGTTTGTTGAAAAGAGAGATCTACCTCACCTCTACGTGAGGTGGCGGCCCAAGGCCTAAGTGGAAAAGAGAGATCAAGGTGAAGGGCCAGCCAGTATTTATAGCCAGGGGAGAGAGACCCCTGTTGAAGGATTAAGGAACTGAGGAGGAGCTAACACCGACAATTCCTATCACAATATTGTTCCATCAGCAAACTTTTTGAGTCAATCAAGAAGAAAGTTGTTGATGACATCACCGGAAGCAACCTCTAGGTTCAGTGCTGATGTCTTAACACTGTCATTACACAGAATCAGCGTCCTGGGTACGACATTAAACTGCATCCAACAGCAAGGCCTCTGATCAGGAGGTTTTGAGGAAGCGTGGAACCACCTCTTAATTGCTGGTGTTCCCAGGTCCACCCAGACCCGGGGTGGTAGCACCTGTTGGGGTCCCAGCTATGGGCAAATAGTGAACTTCCAGGTCTTTCCCACGTCCTGGGTATGACGACAAACTACATCCTCGTCCTGGGTATGACGACAAACTACATCCGCATATTTGATAAATATTATCAACAAAATAATTGCTTTTTTATAAAGATCACAAAAGACCAGAATGAAAATGAAAAAACATAACCAGCTCTACGTTTTTGAAAAAAAACATTATAACCAGCTCTACGTTTTTGGAAAAAACATTATTACCAGCTCTACGTTTTTGAAAAAATATTATTACCAGCTATACGTTTTTGAAAAACCAGAATGAAAATGAAAAAATATTATTACCAGCTCTACGTTTTTGAAAAAACATTACCAGCTCTACGTTTTTGGAAAAAAACATTATTACCAGCTCTACATTTTTGGAAAAGATATTATTACCAGCTATACGTTTTTGAAAAGATATTATTGCCAGATATACGTTTTTGAAAAAATAATATTACCAACTATACTTTTTGGAAAAAAACTTTTTCAGCATTAAATGGCCCAACGAAGGTCGATATGCTGGTTAAATAAACTATCTATCTATCTATCTATCTATCTATCTACACAGAATCAGTGAAGCACTTGATAATAAAGTCATCACGAGAGCAATCTCGAAAACCTTTGACAAAGTAATATAAAGTGTTGCTACACAAACTCTCCAGTTATGGTGTCTCTGGATGAGTCTTCACAAGTCTTTTCTATTAGATAGGTCCATGAAGATCATTGTTAATGGCCAGTCCTCTGAAGTCCATGAGAATAATGTAGGCATCCCTCAAAGTTGACAAATAAGTGGCCTCATATTTTACTCTTATAACAATAGGACAAAATTTAAATTATTGGTTTTTATCTAATTTACATTCACAAATATTTACCTGAAAAAGAATATATTGAAAATACTTTTAAAACTTCACATTATCATTATTATTCCATATACAATGCCAAAAGCATACAAAATCCATAAAACCAAGAAAGAAAATATAAATGAAAGTACTTTCATTCAGACATTCTCAGTTTCTTTCTAATTTAGATTTTATCCCTGTTAATAAAATTATTTTTCTGATGACTGGATCAATGGTGAAATCTGCTAAGGTAAATTTTAAAATTTCTCTTATATATTTCCAATTAAACCATATAATAATTATCAATGAGTATTGATATTTCCTGTCCCATTTGAGGGCCTAATAAGACAGACTGCAATACAAGTGGTAATAATAAGCATTTATTTACAAGTAACAGTTACTTTCGAACAAATATACCACAGGGTTTTTATTAACATGCCACAGAAAATTCATCAGTTACTATATGTTTCATCAGATGGGAAATATGGTATCCTAGATTCAATACACTTTCACCCTCCAAGTATATAATTGAATAACTATTAAGAGTAGTATTAGTATTTAGTATTAATATTGCTGGTATGATTACAAGTTCTCATATTATTTAAATATCTTATTTAGTTCTGTATTAGTATCCAAGATTCAACACAAACTTGCTGAATGTAGAATTAAATTTAAATAAGTCCTTATGTTTTACACTGTTTTGTGCATTTAAGAAAAGTTTGTCTAGTGAACATCATAAAATGAAAAATTCCTTTTAAGAAGGGAGATTAGAATGGGAGTGAAAATGAAGGCAGTGATTATACTTATCTCAGGATCAAATACAGCCATGGTAGGAGGCAAAGATATTTACAGGAACACTGAAGCAATAAGAGCACAAGGCTCACAGGTGAACTAATAAGACAGACAAAGAGGGTAATAGGCGGGAAAGCCTGTGAGAGAGAGAGAGTAGTGCAAAGAAGACAAAATGAAACTGAGGAAGTAGATAATGCAAGAATGTGTAGCTGAAAGGATTCAAAATGAAACAAAGAATCTAATGTAAGAAAAAATATGGGAATGGAAGAATGTCTTCGGCAAAAAACTAAAGAGCAACACAACAGAAGGAATAAGAATATTGGCATCATGAGAAATGCACAAAACAGAATTCATAGAGTAAATAATCTGCTTATTGAAGCTAATTATCTAGTAGTGGTAATTTTTGACAGCACAGGTACGCACACGTGCGTATATATATATATATAAAATGTGTGTGTGTGTATTTTTAGTATAGTGTGAGTTTTTTTGATTTAGTTTTTTACAACAAAAATTGAGGGTTACACTATATGCAGGTAAACTGAAATTTCAAAATTCAGGTGTTGCATTATACATGAGGTTGGGTTATACACAAGAGTATATATATATGGTACTCTTCATTTTGATAATATTGATTACTTTTTTTTTTTTTTTCTTACTGATTTGATCATAAATCCCATTAAATATTTTTACATTTTAATGATCTTATATGTGCTTTTAACATGTTAATGGTTGGAGATGGTACAGTACTGATGTTGGTGTATTTTACTGAAGATGGCTTCGAAGCAGATTGGAGAGAAAAATAATTTCTTTTGGCAGACCCTATGCTTGGCTAAACTCTAATCTCTTGGCATAAATATAGCATTAAGCATCCAGGTGATCTCTACCTTGTCTATACTTAGTAGAAAACATGAGGAGGGCTCATGAACAGAAATAGAAATCTACTCAAGGAAACATTAATATTTAAATTAGTTATCATTGCAAAATGGCTACTTGGAACACATAAAAGGAGATTTGTTTGTTTTTGAAAGATCTGTAGATGAAGTTATGCTAATTTTCCTTTGGACAGTTGTTGAAACATGTTAAATTAATAATTTGGTTGCATATAGGATCTATATGACAAATACATTCTTTGTATGATGTATATGAAACCCAGTGTCTTTCATAAGCCAATATTTACTTTAGATTATTGTAGCCTGAACATTTTATCTATTCTTGGCTGGAATGGTGGGTGGTATCTTATATGCTCATGCATCCTAGACACCAGGATTAATCAATGGTTGTCTTAAGATATATATGTGTGTGTGTGTGTGTGTATTCCTTCCTTCTTTCTTTCTTTCTCCTTTCTTCTTTCCTTTATTTTTTATCATATTTTTGCCTCATTTAAGATGTTCCTAATGTAAAATGAATCTGAATGGGAATAAATCTGTACTGATTTGTTGTATTGATAAAAAAAACTCCTTGAGGTGAATAATTTTTTTTTTTTTTTTTTTTTTTTTTTTTAAATCATATTAAGATACAAGGGGTTACTGAGTGTGAAAAAAAGAGAAATATTATTAAGGAGCAAGAACAATAGAAGAGTAATCAAGAAGACTGTAGATAATGATTGACATTGGCATTTCAAAAATTTAAATGCAATCTAGTATTGCACTTAAATTCATAAAGTCTAGGTACCATATTGAAGAGTTCATCTGAACAATTACCATGAAAGTATTTATAGAAAAGGCATAGGGAAGCAACTTTATGGTACTGGGAAAGTGACTGAAGCCATGACACTGGGTCATGACCAGTAATATTGCTGATTCTTTTTTGGATTTTATCAAGAATCTCTAAATAACACAGGAGCACCAGACTATATGAGGCAGCAATATTCAAAGCATGGATGACTGATAGACTTATAAATATGTAAAATAGATTCAGGTGAGAAAAATTGTCTAGCATGACACAGTGACCCAACTTTCTTAGCAAGCAGAATTCGATATAATCTTTCCACTTTGTTACCTGAGAATGTAAGCCTGAGATGGTGCAACGAGTCACTTTCATAGAGTTTAGTATCAGCCATACTGATGGGAGTCAGGAAGGAGTATTTCAGGTGATTGATAGAGAGAAACTTTGTTTTGGAAGCATTAAAACTAACAAGCCATTTCTTGCCTCCAGTTAACAAACTAGTCATTTTTTAGCTCAGCTGCAGATTTGACCTTATTGAACTGTGACAGGAGTAAGTGGTTGTGTCATCAGCATAGATATCAAGTTGAGAATTGATATCAGGAAGGTCATTAATGAAAATTAAGAACAAAGTAGGTCCAAGGTACACCTGCATTAGTACAAAAAGATTTGAAAGAGTGGCTGTTCAGGACCACTTCATTTTGTGATTTGAATCCGTTCAAAAATTTGTTCAGAAATACCATAGCCTTTCAACTTATGAAGAAGACCATTATTCCAAACCCTGTTGAGATCTCTAAAGCAATAGCTTGAGCTTCACCAACTTTATCTAACGCTTGATAGAATCTTTCAGCAATTATAGTTTGTATATCAGCAGTTAACCTAGAGAAGCAAAAGCCTTATTCTTTGTCTGAAAGAAAGGCCCTGTGATATGAGACGCTTAGTCAATTTGGAGTTGATTAGAGCCTCTAGTAGTTTGCCAAAAACAGATAGAAGGCTAATCAACCAATAATTTGAAAGGTCAAATGGTTCACTAAAGATTGAAACAGGAGGATTTCCAACAAGCTGGAAAGCAAGAGGCAGCAAGGCATTTATTGTATACTTTAGAGAGAACAGGAGCCAGTTTGGGAGCACTTTTAAAAAAATTTTTTTTTTAACAACTATTACAGGGATAACATTGGGTCCACATGCTTTGTAGGGATCTGATTAGAGATGATAGAAACCATGCATATCACTCAACAGTGATACATTTCTAAGAGGGCAGTTGGGCAAGGATACTCCAGATGAGTCAAGAGTAGAGTTTAAGGAGAATTTATGGGCTAACAATCTGCTTTATCAGCAGAGAATGTTAACACCTCAAATTAAGAGAAGAGTAATAGAAAACTTATTTAATACACTATTACAGAACCTCCAGTAGTCACAAGAGCCAAATTTTATGAGGATATACGGTGCCTCATTCTGTAAGCAAACAAAGATTTAGCTCCTTTGAGGACACGCCTTCATTTATTATATGAAGGCATGAATAGGTGTCTGTTGTGATTGGAACTGTCACGTCACGCTTGTATTGCTGGAAAGTGATACTTGTGGGCTTTAGTGACTGAACAGGGCAATGTGAACCATGGAGAGAGGATTTTGATTTCATTTGATATTTCTGAGAAGGTACAAATGCATTGTTTCCAGCTTTGACCCTGGAAGAAACCTCAGTGTCACAATTCTCAATAATGTGCACTTAGTAGGCAAGACTACATATTTATTTTTCTCCTTTTAATTGCTATGTTCCTTCAGGATGTAGGTAATCGTAATTCTCCACAGATTTTGTTTTTAAATTATCAGTGAATTGCCATGCCTCAGTGGATCTATTGGGGAGATTTGTGGCCATTATGGGTATATTCATACCCCACTGCAAACTTAAATATTACATATTTCAGTACCTTTTTGAATTTTTCAGTATTTGCAATGATTCAAAAGTTATGGTTTGTTTAGTATTCCCAATTTCTCATATTTTGTGAGCATGCTATTTCAGCTGGCTCTTCAGTTTGCAAATGTCCCTATGTTTCAAATATGTAACAAAAGAAGCATATCAAACCTCAGTATAGTTATCACAAATTAAAATTGTTTTCAATATACCTAAAAAACTTTAATACAGACAGATCTTGACAAACCATAAAACGGTACCAAATTTATCTTGGTAGCTCAATTAGAAACAAAATTATGAGTATTCAAATTTCATAAAAAAGTTCATTTTTGTCTCCTGTGATATTGGACAAAATGTCAATTTTAACAGTGTATAACTGAAGATGTGGGCTTCAAACAAGTTAAAAATCCTTATAAATGTAATGTCATATAGGTTGTCTTGAAGTGCAATATAAAATCAATAATTCTTAGAGCAGACCAGCCTAAACACTGACTAAATCTCATTCTCAAAAACAATTGTAAGAATATGACACTGAAAAATAAATTTGACTGATCGTATATGTTTCATTTCAACAGTTAATACTTTTCAACTTCTTTCTATACCTCATAGCAGAACAGAGATAAAGCTAATTTTTCTTTTCAGTAATACCTCAATATATCAATCCTTTTTGTAATATTTATATATTATCTTGGACAATCTTGTGAAATTATGAAATTTTCAACTTGTCAAAAACAGGACAGTAGTGATTACAAAACTTTGAAATTTGTTTTACAAAAAGAAAAATAAATACTTTATAATAGTGCTTTAAACTTTTTTAAACTAATAGAAAAACTTTCTGGACATTGTGAATGGTTTTCCTGCGTTTCCTTTCCTAATGGTGATTTGTCAACTGAATTTCCTTATAAGCCTCAGGATATGGCTAATATTTTTGGAACACTCCATATCCAGCCATCACTTGAAACTGGCCTTACATCAAAGTCTCCTTTGAAGACAGATGTTGATTCCACTTGTGCAATATTTGACAAAGGCCATAGGAAATAATCATTTCTCCTTTTTGTTGGAGCTAAAAACTTTATTATTATAGCACTGAATGGAAATGCAATATCAATAACTTAGTCAATGTAAAATGATTTTCTGTTTCTCAGAAGCAGGTTGACACTCTTCCTCCTTTTGCCTCTCATTTGTTAGTGATCATTTCCTGTACATGAAGTTTCAGAAGTACTTCTTGTTGCTTGTCTTTGTCACAGATGTTTCACATGCTTTCTTGAAATGCCAAGAACTGATTGCCAGGCAGTTGCTGATTTTGCTTCTGGCCAAGTCATAGTCCAGTTGCGCTTGAGGATGTTTTTGGTTGATCAGTGGTAAATGATGCATGTTGTTTCTTTTTGGTTATTTCTCACTTCCACCCCAACTTTCAAATATTAACACATCTAAATTTGGAAGGTGTTTGAGAAAACTTTTTACACTTACATAAAAGAAAAATCCCTGAAGATGTTACTTGAATAAAAAAAAATATATATATTCAAATTAAACCATGAATACTGAAAGTTTGTCATGAACCTTACCAAAAAATAACTTAAAACTAAAAAAGTAATTTTGTTGATAGTAGGTACTTGCACATTTGACACAAAAAAAATCTACGTTGAATATCTATTTTGAAAAAATGTACTTGTAATTTTTAATTCTGAATTTTGTGATGTCAGTGAACACTTGATACCACTTTTGTGATGGCAACAAATACTCATTGTCACTTTTGTAATGCTCATTGTAATAGTGACTTTGTAATCGCAGATACCACTATGGTATACTGATGATCAATACTGGTGTCAGATGCCTTTGAATATCACTCGCACTAACAGTACTTGCTTGTGAAGTAATCCGTATAGAAAAATAGTATAGTGAATAAAGTAGAGAATAGTGGTCCATATAGTAATAGCGGATAGAGTAGAAATGATGATCTGAACAGTAATAGAGGATAGAGTAGAAATGATGATCTGAACAGTAATAGAGGATAGAGTAGAAATGATGATCTGAACAGTAATAGAGGATAGAGTAGAAATGATGATCTGAACAGTAATAGAGGATAGAGTAGAAATGATGATCTGAACAGTAATAGAGGATAGAGTAGAAATGATGATCTGAACAGTAATAGAGGATAGAGTAGAAATGATGATCTGAACAGTAATAGAGGATAGAGTAGAAATGATGATCTGAACAGTAATAGAGGATAGAGTAGAAATGATGATCTGAACAGTAATAGAGGATAGAGTAGAAATGATGATCTGAACAGTAATAGAGGATAGAGTAGAAATGATGATCTGAACAGTAATAGAGGATAGAGTAGAAATGATGATCTGAACAGTAATAGAGGATAGAGTAGAAATGATGATCTGAACAGTAATAGAGGATAGAGTAGAAATGATGATCTGAACAGTAATAGAGGATAGAGTAGAAATGGTGAATGTTAGTTGTCACGATACCTCCTATATATGCATTTCCTCTATGGTCATGTGATTCACTTAATTGAATAATGGGATGGCCTGTGTTTGCTCACTGATGATCTATGTTCAAACACATGTGTTGACAGCGACACTTTATTCCTATATAACACTGAAATACTTACAACAACTATTAAATGAAAATATATTTTACTTTCAAGAATTGAATAATGTAAAGTTTAATACCATTTTTGAGTTAACAAAGGCTATTGTGGTTATGACAGCTCATTTGTAAAGGTTATTGTCACTATTGTTTAAGTAAGAAATATTTTTGCAGCCAGTTATTCCTTAATTTTACTAATTTCTACTGAAACAAAAGACAAATACTGGATCTTTAAATTTGCTATTTTCATTTGTGAGAAATGATCGTGGCAATGGTTTAAAAATGTCTTAAAAAGTTAGTAAGTTCAGAGTGATACTTTATAAATCACCATTAAAAGTTCTATTTTAATTTCTTAGGGACAAAGAAGAATGAGCAAAATTTTAAGAACTAAATTATACTCAGTTTATTTTTATTTTATTATTTCAGCTAATTCTTTTAAGAGAATAAAATCAGCTGCAGCAACAGAAATTTGAGTTGACAGTTTGGACAAAATAAAATATTGTTTTATTTTGTCCAAACTCAAATTTATTTTAAAAATAAATAACTAATTGCTTTATACTGTTTTAAAATGCATCATTAAAGAAAATATAAGAAAAAGAGTTGAGCATCTTTTTTTTTTTTTTTTTGAAAAATTTGAAAAACACCACTATGAAATAGTCAAAATTATGGTAAATCACTCTGACACAATAAGGCTCGCTATAGTTTTTTTACTTTAATAAAATGTAATTTAAAATTATTTACTTTTTATGTTAGTTACAAACCAAAAATTCAATGAAGTTTATTTTTTAAAGATTGAATAAAAAAAATTATTTTCCATAAGATGGCTGAAAGATATTAAGTTAATCACACACATGCACTCTCTCTCGAATATTTGAATAAATAAATATTAAACATTTTTTCAAATAATTGTATTTAATGTTCTTTTTAAATTTATTTTGTTGTTTTAATATTTATTTTTTTAAAGTTACACTTTTATTTACTATTGATGTGAAAATAAATTCAAGAGAATAGAAATTTCTAAAATGCATACATGTCTAGCATTTCAAATGTATCAGCTGAATTAAAAAGGAAAAATGAACAGTAATAATTGGGAATAAGAATTATTACTGTTTGTTTTTACTTTTTAATTCTGAGTATTTTGAATGCATTCTAATGCATTTTTATTTTAAAATATCTTCGTAAATACAAATCATAAGATGATAATTTTTTTACAAAAAGTTGACTGGTGTGATAATTAGTCATATATATATATATATATATATATATATATATATATATATTTATTTTGTTAACTATTGTAGTTTTTTAGTTTTAGCCAGGCACACACAACTGCCTTTTATATCTGTATAGATAGATTAACAAAATTGTTTTTTGAGAATTTCGAGCTGCTTATTATAAAATTTCAAGAAAAAATTTGAATCAATTTTGAACCTTGAAATAATGAAAAACGTGTTAATAACATGAAATAGCTGAGTAGAAATATTAAACACACAGATTTCTTAAAAAAAATAGTCTGAAAGGTTTTGGTTTTGTAATCATTTCATTCCAAGCAAGATGATAATGCCTCTAAGATGCAAGGGGTCTCTAGAAATGAAAGAGAATGAGAAGACTTTAGTGAGGAGAAAAGACAATAAAAAAACAGGATTCAGAAAGACAGAAGATGCAATTGATGTTGCATTTACATAAGTGGCAGGGAAGCAAGAAACTGGAAGATAGTTTCAGAGGTGAGAAGTGTGAGAAAAGAAACTATTAGAATAGAATTTACAGTTACAATTAGCTATTTCAACAGTAAAATGATGAGACCTAGTAGTATTCTTAAATTCATGCTGTTGAGGTACAAAGGAAGAGAGCTTATTAGAACAATTACCATGAAGATATTCATAGACATGGTAGTGAGAAAGTGACTGAAGTTAAGATGCCATGTCAGGATTAATAACATTACAAACCCTTCTTTGGATTTTCACAAGAATTTCAAAATATAGTGCAGGAACACCATACCAGATATGGCAGTAATATTCAATACATGGAAGAATGGTAGATTTATAAATGTGCAAGATGGATTCTGGTGATAAAAGTTGTTTGGCATGACACAGTAAAATAACTTTCCTAGCAGCAAACTTAGCAATTGATTAAATTTTTAACACCCCACTTCATGTCAGTGGAAAATGTGAAACCAAGAAGGTGCAATCAGTTGCTTTCCTAGAGGTTAGTATTTAGCTATTCTGATGGAAGGCAAAAATGCTTCTCTATGGTTATTAAAAGATAGCAGTTTCATTTTGGAGGCAATAAATTTACAAGCCTTGTCTCAGTTAAATGAGTGGAGGTCATTTTTAAGAGCAGGTGCCTGTTGAACTTACTATTAAGACAGGAATAAATAGTTGCCATCAGCATAAATAATAGTTGGGAACTAATATCAGAAAGGTCATTGATGAGGATAAGAAACAACATAGGTTCAAGAGTTGATCCCCAGAGGACCCTACATTAATGTGAAGTGTTGCCATTTAACCCAACTTTCATTAAACAATTTTTGACGTATGAAAAAGACTTTCTGAATACTTGGAATGGTCCTCCTGCACTTCCTCTTCTAATTGTGGTTTGCAGTTTGAATTTGTTTATAAGCCTCTGCTATAGCCAGTATTCCTGGAATATGCAATTTCCTGCTATCACTTGAAAGTGATATATCAAAGTCCCATCTAAAGACAAATCTTGATACCACTTGTGCAATATCATCTAACAAGGACCATCAAAAATAATCATTTCTGCCTTTGGTTGGGAGTAAAATTTTGATTACAGCACTGGACAGAGATGTAATATCAATGACTTGGTCAATGTAAAAGTTGGAGTAACCCATTGACCTTGGCACTTTTAGCTGAAGGTTATTTGAAATGGTTCTTCTTCATAACAAATGCTAGATTTGTTCGACTACTCAGATTCACTAAGTACCTTTTCTTTATTCCTTTGGAGGTGGAGATGAAATTCCATTAAAAGTTTTATCACTAATGTCTATTTCCTTCATCATACAGTTTTTAACTTTATCAGCATACATTGCAAGGAATTTGGGGTTTTATTTGGCTTGCTTCTCCCATTTAAAAGAATACTTCTCAGGGAGTTTATCATCCATTGAACAGAAGATCAAATGTAAATTTTATTAATCACCCAGGTAGGGATCTCTGGCATGAAAAGCACTAATACATAAAAATAAAAAGGGACCTTGCAAAACTATAAAATGTATCTTTTTTTTTTTATAAAATGTATCCAGTTTAATTTTTTTTTTTTTTTTTTTTAGTTTAATCCCCAAATCCTGTGAATTAGAGAATATTACCAGCTGCAAGTTTAAATGAAATTTTACATAAATTAAACATTTCTTATATAAGTATAATGGAACAAATTGAAAAGATTTGTCAGCAAATCCGGATGGTATTAGTAGTAAATCAACCCTTTATAAACTTATTACTAGAAAAAAAAAATACATTTATAACATTAACATTATAATATGTGGTAAAGTATATAAGGAGGTAATCAGATGTTCTCTTAAAGTCAGTCTTGAGAAATACAAGATAACCAAAGGTAAGGTGGAACAATTTTATACGGCAGACTATATCTGAAGAAAGAAGGGTATCCATGTGTCTCTTTCTGGGATGATTTCTCTATATACCAGGTGTATGTCTGACTAGCACAGATTTTAACACTGTATGTTTTGCTAAGCAAAAAGTTGGAGTTGGTATAATTTGGAATAAACTGGTCACTGAGTATATATGATGCTGTAAAAATAGATCAAACTTGTTTACCCAGTCTATTTAACTTTGTTTTGCACATATTCAGTCTAAAAGTCTTTTTTATCCCCTTCCCTTTTAGTACAATGGGAAAATGAACCTACTAGCACAATCTGAGAATAATTTTCTCTACATATGTTACTAAAGTAAATGAAAATATACCTAAATATTTTAGAGTGCAGTGGGCCGCATGAAAATATTTAGTGGGCTATAGGTTGGATGTCCCTGCTCTAAGACTGGGTTTGGCATATTGGTCTTCACAAGTTGAAACATTATGGTATTTCTGGATGAATTTTTGAACTGATTCAGTCTGTCTCAAATAGCCACTCTTCTAAATCTTTTTGCATGAATGGTGGTGTCCTTCAAGGCTTTATCCTTGTTCCTAATTTTCATCAATGACCTTCTTGATGCCATCAGTCAGTTCTAAACTCTGTACCCATGCTGATGATACAACCCTTTATTCCTGTCTTAATAGTAAATCTGATCGGTTTGATGAGTTCAAATTGGCAGCTGATCTAAAAAAAAATAATCTACATTCTGTTTTTAACTGGGGTAAGGAATGGCTTGTTAACACCTTCAAAACAAAACTGTTCTTTTAATCTTCTGCAAGAACACTTTTTAGATTTCATCAGCACTGCTGGTGCTAACTTCCAGGAGAGTGATTCATTGCTCCTTCTCAGATTAATGTTTTTTGCTGACATGAAGTAGAGAGATTATAATGAATCAGTTGCTAAGTCTGCTGTTAGGGAAGTTGGTTCATTGTGTCATGCTTGACAATTTTTCTTGCCAGAATCTATTGTACATATTTATAAGTCTATCATTCAACCTTGCTTTGAATATTGCTGTCACATCTGGTCTGGTGTTCCTGCTATATATTTAGAGATTCTTGATCAAATCCAAAGAATAATCTGTAATGTCATTTGTCCTGACCTGGCGTTTTGGCTTCAGTCACTTTCCCACTGCCATACCGTAGCTTTCCTGTACCTTTTCTATAAATGCTTTCATGTTAATTGTTCTGTTGAATTTTCCTCTATGGTACCTAGACTTTATGAATTTAAGCACAGTACTAGATTAGTGGCAAGGTCTCATCATTCTACAACTGAAATGGCTAGATATAATCATAAGTTCTATGCTAACAGTTTCTTCTATCGAACTTCTTGCTTGTGGAATTCTATTCCGGCTTCTTGCTTCCCAGTCAACTTTGATCTTTAAAAATTTAAGTGCAATGTCAGTTGTTATCTTCTGTCTTAATTCTTATTCTTTTACTGTTTCTCTCTTTTATAGTATTTTTCTTCATAGTCTCTAACACTCAGTAACTCCTTGTTTTAGTGGCTGTATTGCCTGTATTGAAGTGACATGATTAAAAACACCTTCTTTTAACAGAACTACTACAATTATGGCTTTTTTATTTATTTACCTTTATTGTTGTTTGCATAAATTCCTAAGTCTGATTCCTTTGCCATTTGTTACTGTTCTCCATAGTTTAGCTGTAGTTATTATCTTTACTAACATTTTTACTAATTTTGCAATGCCATTAAAAATGACATCATATTTCATTACTTTTATTAAGTATTCACATGTTAAGTTTTAAATGTGTCTGTGTGTGTGTGTGTTTTATTTTTTAACAATTAGAATGTAGTAAGTTTTGTGGTGATCAGTTTATTATTTAAAAACTATAGAAAACAGATCCCTTACCTTATATCCAGTAGAACATTAATATAAGTTTAGCCATGCCATAAAAAATGATGGCATATTTTTATTAGATTTTTTCTATTATTAGGTGCTCATATGTAAGTTTAGAATTTTTTTGTTATGCTTTTTATTATTGTACTATACTCTTTCACAGAGTAGTCTTTTGTAATAATTCTGATGGGGGGGGGGATCAGTTTATTACAATAGAAAACCGCTCTCCCACTTTCAACAAGATTAAAGGATTTTATAAATTTCAGTCAATACTAGCACTGGCTGTTAATCAATGAATGCTGAATGTTTAAGGAAACTGCTAAAATTACCAAGATAACAGATAGTACAGTATATGTAAAACCATACTATTGCAATATATTTGATAATGTGTTTAGCTAAATTAAGCAATAAATGGAATCACTGTAAAATCTTGACCATTCTTTTCCAGAAATAATAAAACTATAAATATTTTTATATGATAGAAAAGGAAACAACATTCCATGCAAATTATATAAAAGAATTTATTAGTATTTGTCTGAATTTCTAGGACTATTGTCCTCTACTTTGTTGTTGTTATCACACTGTTTTGGCCATTGTACCCTCTGAGACATATGCCTCTGGTGTATATTGATCTGGGTAACCAACAGGGAATTCTGAATTGAACCCTTTATTTAATCTCTGGAGTTAGACTTTTCTAGTTCACTGCTCATGTCTAGGGATATCACCTAGTTTTTATTTTATTTATTACTATTCAGTTATTGCTGACCAGTTTCCACTGAGTGCAATATACACTCTCCAACCCAGGGATTGAACTCACAAACCAACACTTTTACCCATTAGGCCAATTTGCTGTAGTAAACTTAGAACCTTAAACCTGGCAAACATCAACGTTTTCAGGTGGGTACAGAAGAGACAACGACCAGAAAATTGTCAGTTTGTCTACCTTACATGAAAGTCTAATTAGAAAAGATTCAGAAGATTTGCAGTCCATACAACATCAGGGCAATATTCAGAAGCAGTTTCACTCTATAGAGAAATCTCTGCTAAGTAAAGCCTAACACAGGAGGGAATATGACCAAGAATTGTATGTACTCCATTCTTTGCAGTTGTAGCGAAGAATATAAAGGTGAAACAAGCTGGTTCCTAAAAGTAAGGCTAGAGGAACATTGAAAAGCTGTAGTGAGAGGTGAAACAATGAAACCAAGCATGGCTGATCATGTATGTAGAGAAAGAGGCAGTTATCAAATCCTGTGGAATGAAGTGAAAATACTGGACAAGGAAGAACAATAGACATCAGAAACAATCAGTGCATATGCTAGTCTATGAAGACATCCTTAGAACGCATAACATGGAAATAAATACAAGAGAAAAGCTGCTAATAAAAGAAAAAGACAGATGTCAGTAAATCTTCAAATGCAGACACAATTAAAACATAGGCAGCAGCAGCAGCAGTTTCAAACTAATTTGCAGCCAGGTTAAGTTTAAAGCTCTAACTTTACTACGTTGTTCCTAATTTTTCTGACTTTTCTGATGACATCAGTTTTCAACTTGGTATCTATGCTGATGACACAACTATTTACTCCTGTCTTAATTGTAAGTCAGATTACTTCTTTCTCAAAAGAGCTTTTCATTGAATTAGACTCTTCAAGTTCAGTAACTTAACTTTGTTCAAGTAAAAGGTTTGGAAGGAAACTCCCCTAAATATTAGAAAGTTATTCTAATATTTAGAGGAGTTTCCCTCCAAACCTTTTGCTTAATGTAGTGTGGAAAATCAACATCTTAATTGCTCATTTTAAAAAATTTTTTAAATTTTTTATTACATGTGCTACCTATTTTTATTGTTGTTGCTGTTGGAAATGTTCAAAGGAGAGAGGGGTTTTGTTTTATTTGGTAAAATTCTTCATTTTTTATTTTGTAGCACCAGTCTACAGTTTGATAAAAAAACTTGATATCTATGCTGATGATGCAACCATATTCTCCTGTCTTGATAGTAAGTCTGATCAGTTCAATACAGTCAAATTGGCAGCTAATTTAAAAAATGACCTAAAATATAAAATGGCTTGTTAATTTTAACACCTCCAAAATGAAACTACTCTCTACCAATCATCTGAAATATCGCCTTCTGCCTTCCATCAGCATGGCTGATGCTAACCTCCAGCAGAATGACTCTTTGCACCTTCTTGGGCCAGCGTTTTCTGCTGACATGAAGTGGAAAGATTATATTGAATCAATTGCAAGGTCTACTGCTAGAAGAGTTGGTTCACTCTGTCAGTTTTTCTCTCAAGAATCTATCTAACATTTGTCCATGCGTTGAATACTGAAGAATCTGTTGGAGACAGCATTTTTCTTTCGTTGGACTCCTCAGTTATTCACTATTTAATAAAAAAAACAAAAAACAGGCATAACAACTCACACATGTACCCACTTAAAATAATGTTTGTAGTAATCAGAAATAATGTTGGATAAAAAAATCCTTTCCAAAACTACTATTGTTTACATTTTGGGTATAAAACTGAAGCTAGCAGATATAAATTTGTAGGAGTATCAACAAGAAAAACATACCTTCTTTAACAGGTAATTCTGAGTTTGTCTTGTCAATTGGCTCCATTGTTGAATTGGTAAAGGCACACTTTGACTTGAGGAGTGGTTTCCCTGAGATAAAAAGGGATGCAGGTTCAATTCTTGTTGGAAGCAGAATTTTTCATTAGTAGGACTTTTCAATTTCGGCCAGTTATTAATTTCACTGTTTAAGAAAATTAAAAAAACTGAACAACTCATACATGTGTAGCCACTAAAAATAGTTATAGTAATAAATGTTCACTAATGTTAAAATGAACTTATGATTTTATGAATAGGTAAACATATTTAAAGTCATTTATTTGGTAAGAAATATAACTTAAACATTCCATGAGATCATTGATACTACACAAATCCAGTCATCTTCATTTTCTTAGTTGTTCTTATAAGTTACATTACCTTTATTCTTTCCACAAGTAATGTAGGTATTACATTTTACTAATCTTACTGTTGTCATATCACTTTCAATTTTTCTAATATCAAATTATTCTCCTCCATTCCTTGTATATAAAACATTATTTCTTTATATTCATATTTTTAATATATTTTTATATAATATGTAATAATGATTTTGAGTTATTGAATAAGATATATTTAGCATAATCCATAGAAAATTAAAGTAAAGCATGACTGTTGTTATAAGTAATTTCAAATTGACATCACAAGAATAATAAAGAAATTTTGGAAAATTTAGTGCTTAATAAATTTTTTTTTCTAAAGTTAAAAGATAAGTTGTAACATTCATTGTTTGACTTAATTTTCTCTGAATGAGTTTGATTCTATAACAATAGTTTTTGCAGCAATACATTGTCGGTATTTTTTTTTTTTTCATTTGCTAGTGATGCTAGTACATTTATAAAATATTAGACTGATAGTCATCATACAGTGTGTGCATATTTGTAAATACAATTTTTGTCTGATTCAACGACCCTGAATAAGTGTATGTTAGATGATTTATTTTTTTTTTTTTTTTACCCTTCCACCCATGAATTAAAATTTAACTTAACACCAAAGCTATGAATGAAACTCGGTATAATTTTTGATTATATTATTAAGAGGAAAGGTTGGAAAAACAATCTCATGTAAATATTATTTGTTTTACAGTTAAAAAAAGAAAAAGAAAAAAAAAGCAAATTTTTCATTTGAAATTTTAAACTTTCAGCGTAAATAATTCTTTCATTAGAGTTGAATCACCAGTATTTTTTGAAAATCCACCAAAAATCAAATAATAACCCAATTTTAGTAATTTTTTCAGGACTTATATAAAATGTTTCATGATGTTTTACAATCATTTATATCGGAGATTTTATTCCCAATTTTTGCCTCAATTAACTCAACCCACCATTTAAAAATAAAAATAAAAAAAAATGATAAAAATGGAAATAATTACTGGGCAGCTATTCCGCTTTTAGATTTTGAAGAAAATACCATGAACCAATTATTCCAGTTTGAATTTTCAAAATTGATTGTCATTTTTTTTTTTTTTTGTGTGTGTGTGTGTGTGTGGGGGGGGGGGGTATGGCATCAGATGTTTAAAAACCTATAATCCCATATATTTTTCATCTTTTTTACTGAAAAAATTACTAAAATGGGGTTATTTGATTTTTCGTGGATTTTTGAAAAATATGTATGAATCACCTGTAATGAAATCTGCTGAAAGTTTAAAATTTCAAATTAAAAATTTCCTATTTTTATAAACTGTAAAACAATTTTTACAGGAGATTTTTTTTTTCAATCTTTCCTCTTAATAATTTATAAAAAAAAATATACTGAATCTCATTCATATTTTTGGTGTTATCTGAAATTTTAATTCATGGTGGTGTAAAAAGCAGCCAAAAAATTTGTCATATCTACACTGTATGTACAACATGTGATAATTAATTTTGATTCATTTCACTTATTTACAACTGTATATTTTTATAGAGTAAATTCATATTACTAACACAATGTTTTTAATAAAAAATTGAAAAAAAAAAGAGCAAATTTTCATGATAAAATCAAAACTATTTTTTCAGTGACTACCATGGAACTGTTTCATTCTGTGAGAGTTCAAAGTTGGGTTTGATGTTGATTGTTAGAGCACAACACAAGTCATGCTGGGGATATAAGTGGTTCCTTGCTCTAGTCTTGATTGTAACAAAACTTGAAAACCTTTGTTCAGAGATATTGTTGTTGTAAAAGGGGAGAAGAGCTTTTCCAGCCTCCCTTGTCAGAATTGGCTTATTGAGCTGAATTCACAATTCTGAATACGTAAAATTTTTAAAGTATTGTTTCTTTACTTGATTTTCTTGGATGTCTATAAGTTCTTGAAACCCTGGAATATCTTCACCAACTTCACTGATGTTCACACTGAAAACATTTCCGATGCTTCTTGATGTCAACATCTTCTGGAAAATACTTCTTGGAGATTTTTCAGATAATCTTTGAAAATGTTTCTGATGAATCTTCCAAGATATAGTTCTGGAAAAGCTGCAGTTTGTTCTTTAGTCAACTTTTCTCTCCAAAGAGTGATTTTATTTAAAAAAATTTTTTTTTAATTTAAAAAAAAATTATTTAAAAATTTTTTTTTTAATGAGACAAACTTTTTCCCCCCAATGTCTACCATGGTCTGAATTTGGCCCTGCATGTCTGAATTAAGTTCATTCAGGTGCATGAATATGTTGCTCAAATAAGCAAGCTTTGCCAGCTGAGCAATATTTTTAAAGCAGTTTGAAAGTGCTTGCTTTTTCTTACACAGAAATATTTCAATTTCAGTTTTTAGTTCAATAATTCTTGCAAGAATCTTTCCTTGAGATAGCCAATGGATATCAGAATGGAACAGCAAGTCTTGATGTGATCCCATCTCTTTACACACATTATGTAAAATATGTGAGTTTAAAGCCTTGGACTTTCCAAAATTTACAATTTGGATGGCATCATTTAGAACTTGATGGAGATCTGATTGCAAGTGGGGAGAGGCAAGTTTTTCTCGATGTTAAAAAAAAAAAGTAACAAAAAACAGTGAATTATGATGACATCCTGGTTTTCTGCTTTAATGTGAGTAACAAAACTTTGACAACATCCCATCATTGATGGAGTTCCATCAGTACACACTGCCAAATAATTTAGCCAGTTCAGATTATGTTTCTTTAAAAATAATAATTCTCCAGTTGTAGTAGTTGTCAAAGCATTACAGAAGAGAAATTCTTCTTGAATGTCCTATTCACCCCTGTACTTCACCAAAACCATCACTTGAGCACTACCCGCAATATCCATAAACTCATCTGTCTGCAGAGAAAATATCCCTGCTTTTTTTAGTGCCACAATTGAGCTAAAATATCTTCTGAAATTATATATCAATTCTACGTTTAATGCTATTGTCAGAAACTGGTAAAGATTCAACCTTCTTGACAATTTCTGCTTCACCAAGAGTCTTTATGATTGCCAGTGCTGCTGGCCTTACCAGCTCCTTTCCAATGTTATGGGGCTTTTTGCATCTTGCAATTATCCATGCAAAGAAGCTTCCTCTATAGAAAAAGCTGAACTCTAAGTAGCATTAATCCTTCTTTGTTTTGCTAGTTCTTCCTTATCTTTCCACTAACACAAAGGTTTTTCAACAAGCTTTGGATGAACTGAGCAGAGATGATGCTTTAATTTATTTTCCTTCATAAATTCATTGTGTGTCTGTCTTGGAAAGCAGTCAACAGGTTAAAGACGGTTGACAAGAGTGTATCGAAAGATTTGGGTACTTATCAATCTGTCGTTATCAGGAGGAAACAAAGGTTGGCGTGGTGAGGAGATTTGAAGTGACATGGCATCTTGTAGCAGATAAGTTGAGGATTATGTTGAGATATTTTCTGAATTTTTTGGAATTGTCTGTATTTTATAGCCCTGGAAAGATAAGAATTGGATCACAGAAAACTTGCTTTTATTTGGGCAGAAATGATTCTTGTTTGAAATTCATACATTTAATTATCTGACCAGAATTAAGGTAATAAAAATGTGTCAAGCCTACCTGCATACACACCTTTTTGTGTTATTCTGAATTTTACCTCATAGGGTTAACTTCTGACTCTTTTTATGGTAATAAAATATCATAAATTACACCTTTTTTACGAAACCAGAAAAACCTTCATGGCCCTTAATAGGGTTGTGACCATAGGTTTGGGAACCCCTGTTATAGATGCACATTTTTTGTACACCTTATACAGAAGGATGATCCACATGTTTTCAGTTGGACTAAAGTCAGGAAAATGTAACATCAATGTTGTGGTCCTAAAACCATTGTTATACTTTGTGCTCAATGGATTATTGTCTTGTGAGAACTTCTACTTGGCACCAGCAATTTCTTCTGCATAAGAAATGCAAGGCACCAGATAAAAGATTTTCATATTAAGCCAAATGCTGATGAAGGCTCAGTGTTTTTCCCAATTAGTTCAAAAGCTGCCAAAGCCATTACACTTCAAATACATTGAATACACAGAATGCCAGGTTTTCATTTCACAAATCATGCCAATAGAATGCAAGTCCATCAAGACCACGCCCTGTCGGTGGGGCATCAGAATATGGCGACTGCCCCCCTGCAGAGGGTAAAAGTTCCTCAATGGGGCCACTTGTTGGCTGGGGGTGGCGACCCGTAATGTCTGGGGATGGGATCCTGGTGGTTGAGCAGGCCGTGATCCAGGTGAAAAGCAGTCACAATCCTGCAACACACCACTTTGGCCC
The DNA here is from genome assembly GCA_964036315.1 of Acanthosepion esculentum. Lineage (NCBI taxonomy): Eukaryota > Metazoa > Mollusca > Cephalopoda > Sepiida > Sepiidae > Acanthosepion > Acanthosepion esculentum. The sequence continues at coordinate 91,775,411 of OZ038476.1, forward strand.
TTACCTGGGCTAGACGAATGGTCGGAGGGGCCCAATCCGATCAATTGGCTGGTCATGTCAAGCCCCATCATATATAATCCACCCCAAACCTATAACTTACACTCCTCTTCCCAACCAAAACCAACACCTACCCCTAAATATATGATGGAAGGCGGTGGCTGAGGGTCAATCAATTTGGAAGAAAAAAGGATCTGACACACCTGCTAAACCTACACAGCCGTAAAACTTGGATAACGGAAACAAAGGAACACGTGTACTCAAAGACTCCTCCCAAAGAGAGTATACCTTTCACGCAGCCCCGACATGGCAAGACGAATGGGTTTCCCCCTTGTCATGTCCCAATCCTAGACTCTGTGGTGGGTAGGGAGCGTGGAAGATGAATCAAAGTAAAAACAATCAATGGAAAAAAAGAAATCTTCCAAGAGACCACATGTGGATAATGACTCTGAAACAGAAAATGATAATGAAAACTTTCTACAATTTATTGTTCTAGAAGCAATAAGCAACAAAGCACTAACTGAAATATCTCCATTTAAAATCCAAAAAGCTATATCAAATATAATCACACCAAAAAATGTAAAAAAAACTACAAAATGGAACATTACTAGAGGAAGTGGAACAAAAGAAATATGCAGATACACTAATAAGACAAAAATAATTACAAGAAATAGAAATAAAATCCTACCCACACCAAACCCTAAATTTCTCAAAGGGTGTAGTAAAAAGCAAAGAGCTCTCCCTGTGCACTCTAGAGATAAAAATAGAACTCAAAACTCAAGGTGTTATAAACGTCAAAAGAATCACAATAAAGAAAAATGAAGCAGAGATATGAACTAATACCTACATTCTAACTTTCAACTCCCCTCAAATTCCGACAAGAATTAAAATCGGATATGAAATTATACGAGTGGAACAGTATATACCAAACCCTCTCCAATGCTACAGATGCCACAAATATGGGCATTACAGAGACTCCTGTCGAAACAAACAAACATGTGGAAAATGTAGTGAAAAAGAACCAAAACATAAAGAGAACTGTCCAAATGAGAGCCTCAAACTGTTTGGGAAACCACTCTGCGCTCTCAAAACAATGTAGTATCTACAAACAGGAAAAAGAAATAATCATAATAAAACAAAAAAAATATCTTTCTCAGAAGCACAAAAAGTTAAAAAAACAAAAGAAAACACCTATGCCTCCATGGTACAAAAAGCAAATAAAATAAACAATGAAGATAAAGTAAAAGATTCAACTGAAATAACAAATTTATATAAGGAATTAAAAGCTTTCCTTGAAGAATTAAAAACCTTTTTAACTGAACTCAACTCAAATCAAATCAAAATAAAAATAAAACTCAACAACCCAAACCAAATGCCCAGAAGAAGGCAAAAGACTCTGGAAAGAAAACCTAGAACAAAACTTCAGTGAACCCTCTTCTTCCCAAACCTAAACCAAGAAAACGAAGAATAAACAAAAAGACAAAAAAGAAACGACGGAACAAGAAAACATTCAATCAAGATCTAACTCAAAATCAAGAATCAATATATCAAATGAAAATAAATTTAAACCTCGGGAATATATGTAGAAGAGAATGAAAATAAACAAATTCCAAAACAAAACCAAAAATCGGATCAAAGAACACCACAAGTAGTTGAAGATAAAAATTCAAAAAACTGGAGAGGACAAGTGATATAAACCTAGAAGGTAACTCTACTCCCAAAAAATGAAAATATAACTATGGCACATAAAATCAAGCAATGGAACTGTCGTGGAATAAAATTTAATTACATACTTATATCACTACTGTATCCAGCCGTCATCTGCTTACAGGAAACTTATTTACAAGAAAATGCTAACTTAAAAATTAAAAATTATAAACAATATCACTATAACCACAATACAGGACCCAGAGCTAATGGAGGAATGCCAATATTGATCAGAAATGACATACCGCAAAGTAAAGTAGATATTAAAACTAAATTACAAGCAATAGCAACACAAGTGACACTAGATAAAACCATCACAATTCTTTCCATTTATATACTCCAAGAACCAATAAATACCACAGAAATATACAACTTAATGGAACAACTTCCTAAACCCAAAATCTTACTAGGAATTTCAATGAAATTTTTAAAAATAGACACAGATAAAATATACAACTTTCTCAAAGAAATCAAGATCCTCAACAAAATATAATACTTTCAAATAGTGTATGTGTGTGTATAGATATATATATGCACGCATGGATGTAGATATGAAAATATACAATCAAAAACAATCACAAGAAAAAGCAATCCAAAAAAATACAGTAGATTATGAAACCCAACAGCCTCTCAACCTTTTATACAATATAATCATCTTATATACATAAATAAACAAGCCCTCGGCATAAAATGACCCAAACAGGAGTTGACATGCCGCTAAATCCAATAACCAACCAACCAACCATCAAGACCATTTCCATATGTATTCTTTTGCCTAATTCAATCATTGCAATTTTTGAAGGATGTTTTTCTTGGCTTTGAAAATCTAATTCTTTAGCTCTCTCCACACAGACTATGACATTATGAAGAATACTGAATCTTTGCACATGATGTCACAGAGTTGCTGGCTGTTTCTCTAACTGCTTTAACATCTCTTGTTAACTTCTTTCTTTCAAACCTTTCATCTCATAATAGTCTAGGATTTTCGAAAATGTTCTTAACCATACTCAAGTTAAGATTCTATTTCTTGGTGACTCAATTTTTCTTTCTTTAGTGACAGCTCTTTACCATGTGGTATGGCTGATAACTTGTTGTACAGAAGATAACTAAATTCATGTAACAATTTATGATGCTGTTGCTGTGCCACTCTTACTTTGGTCTGTGTCTGTTGGTCTGTCTCTGGCTTCTCTTCACCAATCCTGCACACCCACATTGTGTTTCAGTATATGCAGGAATATTGATGAAGAACTGTTAAAGATCAGGCTGGACTCTTGTTTGGCTATGCTTGTAATTAACTTCAACAATACTCATTAACAAGTGTAAAAATAACAACTTTTATTTAGGGTACTGTGATTGATGTAGATCATGATTACATAAAAAAGAAGAATTTGAAGTTTCCCCATATAAGGAATTCTTAAGCTGGGAGCAAGAGGTTGACTGGCAATTGCAGTTATGGCTAAACAGCCCAGAGTCCTTCAACTATTTAAATGAAGGCAGTTGATTGAGGGAATTCAAAAAGCAGTGCAGAGAACAGGACTTCAGCTGATTAAGGCACCACTGTCATTCGGCAGGGAGAGTGTTTGTCTACTAGCAGCAAGACCAGTTCAATCTTACTTCTGCTCTTTTGGCGACTGCTTTTATGGGGGTGCAAACCCCAATTGCACTACTCTGATTGGCTAGTCAATAATAATGCTTGACCAATGGTCTTGTGTCATACAGCTTGAAAGGGAAGAAGGAAATCCCTCAAGAACTCAATATGATTGGTGGTCCAATCAAAATAATGGACCTGTGTGATAAGTATTGAAGTCCTTCTCTTGTTGGTGGGCCAATCAAAATTGTGGCCTTGCATCACTCATATCCACCTTCAGTGGAACATTTTCTATGTTCCGGGATCTTACCCTCATTTGACCTGATTATTTTAGGTGTCCTCGACAATTCTATCTGAAAGTGTTATATCCCTGATCAAAACAAACCTGACCTATAAAGATTTGCTTTGTGCCACTCATTTCAACAAACAGTTCCTTTAGAGTCTGTCTTATTACCAGGAGATAACTGATAACTGACATCCATCAAACATGGCTCGTGGAACTAGAACAGTCTACCCCAGTGATCGAAATAAAGGGTTCGGTTCGAAATTCCAACCACCTGAAGAAGGCCGGAGCGTACAACGGCCGAAATGTTGTGACAAATATGGCGACAAAGATGAGGACAATAGTCCGACTAATGTAAATACTGTAAACAATTCCTTTATCAAAATTAACACTTAATTTAAACAGATCTAAGACTATCTAATGACCAATCCCACCCAAACTTACAATTTTACCTCTCAAACTGTACTCCATAACTGACACAAACCAGTCAGTTCACGGTATTGCATTGTTTTAACATGAAAATGTTTTTCTTTCTTTAGAAATAAAAAGTAGATCAGCAGTCAATCGTTGACACCAGTCATGGTGTCATAAATTTAAAAAAAATGAAAGGTGGTTTCCACTATTTATTGAATTGCCCATACAAAATTGCATATATTTAGCCATTGATTTCTTAAGCTTACATATATAAGAAGAGTTTGATTTCTCTCAAGCTTTTAGAAAAGTTGTCATTGTTTTTACCATATTTTATAATATATATTTTTTTTATTTTTTTTATCCCCAATCAAGGTGGGAGTGCCACTAGTAAGCAAGGTGCTATAGTGAAAGTAAAGGAAAAGACTGGGTATAGGGAGTGTTGAGGAAAGGATAAAAAGTAGAACTGCTATCAAGGCATCAGAAGATGTCAATTGACATTGCATTTAAATTTTTGAAGATTATAGTTATCAGGGAAGCAAGTAAGTGGAAGGGAATTCCACTGTTAGGAAATGCGAGCGAAGAAGCTGTTGGAGTAGAAGAGGTGGTTAAATTTAACTGTTTCAACAGTAAAAGAGTGGAACCAAAATGCTAACCTAGTAGTTGGGGCACCAGTGAAAATAGCTGGTCAGAGCAGATGACATGAAAATAGAGGGAAGCCACAATAATGTGGTTGATGAGAAAGTGACCAGAGTCGAGATCCAAAGTCAGGATCAATCACATTGCATATCTGTCTTTGGATTTTGTCAAGAACCTTGAGATAAACAGCCGGGGTACAAGACCATATATGACAACATTATTCCATGCATGGACAAATGGTAGATTTTTATATTTGAAGGATGGACTCTGATGAGACAAACCTTCTGGTATGACACAGAGAACCAACTTTCCTTGCAGTAGATGCAGCTATTGATTCAATATTTTTGTTCCTCCTGAGGTCAGTGGAAAACATGAGACCAAGAAGGTGCAGTGATGTGCTCTCATAGAGTTGAGTATCAACCAAGTTTCTCTATGGTGAGTAAATGACAGCAGTTTCATTATGGATCCATTAAAAATCACAAGCCATTTCCTGCCCCAGTCAACCAAAGATCGGTTTTCGTTTTTGAGACCAATGGCCAGGTTAACTTTGTCAGCGATGCTGGATTTACTATTGAAACATTGTTACTTGATGCCTACTTGAGAACAGATGACATCAGGAAGATCATTGATGAAGATCATTGAAGATCAGAAACTGTGTAGGACCAAGGATGGAACCTTGAGGAACACCAGCATTCGTTTGGAAGGAACTGGGAGAGAACCCATTCAGGACAACCTTCATTTCACACTTAGACAGGAATGATTGGATTAAATCGTTCTGTATTACCATCCCTGAATCTTACATAGAAAGCCAGCATGCCAAATCTTGTCAAATGCCTTCGATATATCTAGAGCAACAGCTTGAGCTTTGCCGTTATCAAGCGCTTGGTATACATATTCAGTTATGGCTATAAGCATATCAGCGGTAGACTGGGCAAAGTGGAAGTCCAAGAGCAGATCATGGAAATGGAATGAAATCGGCTAGAATCACCCATACATGTTTGAAGAAAAAAAAAAAAAAGTTCCAACAGTGAAATTAATATCTATTGACCTTGAAGTAGTGAAAGTTTTATTAAAGAAAATGTACATCTCAGTAGGGAATGAATTTGTATTCCCTTTTTTTCCTAAGGCTGAAGTCTGCTTTTAGCCAGCCATTCTTTTATGATTTCAGCCATAGATGCCCCTACCACAAAGCAAGGTTCAATTAGTCTTGTATCTCTTGTTGATACCTTTTGAAGTCTATCTGCTAGCTTTGATTTTCTGGTCAATAATCCCATGTTTCTTATAAAATCTTGTTTTTAAACAAACATTTTTTTTTATCTCCACATTTAGTAAATTTAAGAATACTAGTTCAAGTATCCATCTACTCCAGGTAAAGGTCACAGCTGGTTTTAACAATAAAGATTCCTTAGTACTGTGATAGTATGCTGTTCTGAGTTTTCTATCAATCAACTTCTGGGGATAGAATCTTGAAGAGTTGTAGCATTTTTATGAACAATTATTGTAGATGTCCTTATGGTGTCTTCATGCAATTTGTTCTTTGTAACTTTCCAATAAAGAAGTAGTACAAAAAGTAGAAAATATATTTAGGAGAGGAAATTGTTTATTGAAATTGCACATGAATATTTATCTTGCCTGGGCATTAATAATATAAAGTAAATTATAATCTTACACTGGAAAATTACAAATGGTAATTGGTACTGTTAAAGATGAAGCCATATAACAAAAGAAATAGACCTCTCCTTTTTCCCATGAAGGACAAACATTTTTTAATGTTAAAATATTTCTCTGGATTCAATAAGTAATGCCAAATTTGAGTGGTTTTGATTAATATATAAACAGTTCCTACTTATATAAAGTATTATTACTAAATAATCTTGCAGGTATTTATGGTTTACTGGTGGTCAGTGTTACCTAAAATTTGTTTGTTTTTATACATGAATTAGCAGTTCACTCTTCAAGTGCTGTAGAGAAACTTATTTTAAAATATTAGAATGCATCTAATCTCCCACTAGTTTTCATTCTTTTATTTGGTTTTTAACATTACACCTGGCTTCTTTTTTTTTTTTTAATATTAGAATTATGTGATAGTGAGATTTAGTGGTGATTGCTTACTTATAATAATTGTTTCTAAGAGTAAATTATAAATATGATTGGTTATAAATTTTTGTTTGGATATTCAATAGATCTATCTTTAAAGAATCCAGATACAAATAAATGCAAATTCTATCAATCAGCTTAATGAGTCATATAACTAAGCTTATAATTAGAATTTTACTGAAGAGGGTTGTAGGGTTTTGTTCAAGACAACAAGAAATGACCATCTTTATTATCAGAATGCTCTTAGAGTGAGCAGTACAAATACAAAAGAACTATACCTATTGTTTTACAGATTATACAAAAGCATTTGATAAAGTATGATATAAAAACTAATTAACAACTAGGAAAACTTGATTTATATAGAAAAGATATTAGAATAATCCATAAGATTTACTGAGAACAAACTGCCTTCCCTTCCTATGGATAGGAAACAAGTTGAGGAAGGATACAAAAATAGAAAGAGGAGTAAAACAAGGATGTGTTTTATCATCAGATTCATTTAACATATACAGTGTGACAAAAGTTGTTTAAGACAAGCAAGAGGCACGAAGCAGCAGGGAGCCATGATCACCTATGTCCTGAAGGGATACAGCACAAAGAACCTCCAGCCTTTTTCAGGCTTTTATTTTAGTTGGTAACCTTTCAAGAAATTTGAACTGAATTCTTTACTTAATTCCCAAGTAGTAGTGTTCTTCCACTATCCATTATTGAGGATATCTTGTATCATTTAATTCTATCTAGCTATTTAATCCTTGTTGTATTTCTTGATCAATCCACTGAACCAGAATACATGACATTTTTACACTACCCAAACCATGGATCCAACACACAGCTGCCAGTTAACTTGATTTACTTAACTAATGCTTTTATTATGTCTTTTAGATGGAAACATGTAGCCTTCAACTTAATGTTGCTTATCTGTTTCTTCAACTGAACTAGAGTATATGACTATAACATTATGTTTAGTGTAATTAGGTGATGGAATGTTTGAGTATTTTGCTTTGTGTTCTTTCTTTTCTAATTACCTAGTGGTTTTGAGTTCAATTCCTGGGTAAAATTGTACAAAGAGTCATATACTCTGATTCAGTAAAAGAAAGTGACATTTCAAGGATGAATTTGAGAACAATATATCCATGAGTATTGAATAAAGGGTTTGATTCAAAATTATCAGAAGATTATCAACTATGACAAAAACCTAAAAAAAGGCCAGAAAGGACAGCACCCAAAATGGAAACAAAACACATTCTATATGCTCTTGTAAATTGCTTTCTCTTTTAATTAAAGCAGCATTTTTAAATAGAAATTATGGTTAGATTCAATACAGTGAGAGACTAATGCATTTAGTGTTTTTATAAAAGATCACTTTTGTGTTCATGAGATCTTTAAATTCCTCATGGTTTCTCCTATGTATTCCTTGTGACAATCATTTCAGGTGATAGAGTAAATTCCTCATTCAAGTTTTAGCTTATTTTGTTTTGTAATAATTAAGTTTCTTATTGATTTAGAAGTTATAACAGATTTTATGTTAAACTTAGATAAATTATTTTCAATTGTATTTGTGATAGTTGGAAAAATGAGGATGCTAGTCTGATCCAGTATTGACAGTATTTTTAATATTATTTGCTGTTTATGGCCATTTATTCTCAAGTTTTCTCCACCATATTCAAGATGTAATTTCTGATGCAAGACACTTAATTTAGAGTTCAGTGACACTCAGCATTGCTCAGGGATAAATAGCTTCAAATATAACAACATAGAAAAAAATGTTAATTTTTACACAGCTAATAAAACTTTATTTACACTATTTACTCATGAAAATGTAGCTGTGATATTAAACCTCCAGGGAGATTGATAAAAGGCTTTCCTTTAACAATACTGAAAGAAATACCTAAGTAATACCTAAATTACACTAATTTAAAAAAAAAAAATTTGAATTATTTCTCTTATATCCATTAAAGTATGTAGCAAATGATTGAAAGTTTTTTTTTTTTTCATTTATCGACATTAATCTAATTTTATTTTTGTTTTTAATTTTCTTCTTTTTAAATTTTTCTCTTTCAGATTATTGGTTCCTGTACAGACATTGGTTGAAGAAGAAGGTCCTGGCATATTTTCTCTTCGGGACGACAAAGGCCATACTCCTTCACATTGGGCATGTCTTGGAGGTCATACCACAATTCTTCGTTTCATCATTGAGTGCAAAGGATCTATAAATGAGCCCAGTCGAAACGAACCCGGCGCTCGTCCGATTCATTGGGCTTGTGTAAATGGGCACATTGCCATTGTAGATATCCTTGTGCAGGCTGGAGTACCGCTTGATGTAATGGACAATAAGGGATGCACACCCTTGACAGTGGCAGCACAGTATGGCCAGACTATGTTGGCTGCCTATTTGATGGGAAAAGGAGCGCAAAAGCAACTAGTAGATAAAGATGGAGATAATGCTTTACATTGGGCAGCATTTAAAGGTAAGAAATTTCTTTTATTTTTTAAGCACTCACTTATATTTGTTTTAAAAAATTCTATGGTGTTTTTCTTTTTTTCTTTTTAGAAAGACAGCAAAAATGTTTTATTCCGGTTTGAAAGCTTATAAGATGGATTAAAAGGTTAATTTTACATTATTTAATATGCTTAAATAAAACAAAAAATATTTAAATTAAAAAATTTTGCAAATGCTGTGAAGTTTTGAGTAAAAATAGTAAAAAGGAATGGTAAAATTCAATTATTGGCTGAATCTTTTAACACGTTGCCATAATTTGTTTGGAAACAATTTACAAATCTTGTATAATGTTATTTACACTATTTTTATGTGGACTATTGTCCTCATCTTTGTTGTCGTTATCACAATGTTTCACCTGTTGTGTCATCTGGCCATCATCAAGTGTATGTCTATCAGAGTAATCTACAGTGAATTCCAAATTGAACCTTTTATTTAATCTACAGGGTAGATTGTTCTCATCTAGTTATTGTTCATGCTGTTTCTACTTGGTTCAAGTACAGAGATTGAACTCACAATTACTATAATCACCAAATTCACAAACAAACACTTTATTCCATTAAGCTATGGTCCTGTGGAACAATTCCCTGTGCAGAACTTGGAACCTTAAACCTAACTTGCCTGCTGCTTGTCATATTTGACTGCACTCACTAAAGACTCTCTTTTCTTACAGCTGCTGGTGCTTCTGCTGCTGTTGAAAACCTGCTGTCATTTTTCTTTCTTTCTTTATTAGCTGCTTCCATATAATATTTATTTCTATGCTAGACCTACTAAGGTCGTCATTCTAGCCTAGTACATGTGCTGTTTCTTTTAGAGGTTTAACTTTCCAGTGTTCTTCCTTGTCCAGTATTTTCATTTCATTCCACAGGAGCTACCCTTTTTCCTTCCATAAATGACCAGCTATGCCCGATTTCATTGTCTAACTCCTCATTATGGTTTTTTGATATTCTTTCAACTTTACTTTCAGTGGGTAGCTTGTTTCACCTTTATATTCTTTGCTACAACTGCAAGGAATAGAGTACATGGTCATGTTCTAGGCTTTACACAACAGAAATTTTTCCATAGAGTAGAGCTGTTTCTGAATATTGTTCTGATGTTGTATTGACTGCAGAACTTCTGAATTTTTCCAAAAAGCCCTTGACGTAAGCAAGAACGTGGCAATTTTCTCCTTCTTGACCCTTCTGTTTCCATTTGCAAATACTGATGTTATGTTTGCAGGGTAGTTATTCTGAAGGGTATACTTGATGTTGATAATTCCCCATCAGCATTTGGGTCACCACTTGTGATTTTTGCATGGTTTTATTTCAGACAATCTTTTTATTCACACTATGGATGGTGGGAATTGAAGTTTAGGTGTTGTCCAGTGAAGGGTAATATATAAATATTTTGAACCCATTCTCTGTGGAAATTATTAGTACATCCAAGAAGGCTAGCTGATTACTGGATCAACGGTTTTATTGAGTTTACATGGTCCAGCAGTATTTGTATATCTTCCTGGTGAGTGGGTTGACTATATCCACTAGGAATCAACATCAAGTATACCTTTCAGAATAACTATCCCGCAGATATAACTGCAGCTGACTACAGGTCTCAATATAAGACCAGCTTTGAATCTTGGGGAGACCATATATATGTGGCAACTTGGTATAATGTTGACTCAACTGTCTGTACTTATTCAGTAGTCTTTCTTATTTAGGATTTGTGGCAGCTTTCTTTCAGTATTGAGGGTCAAATCCTTTTTTACCTTGCTAGGCTTACCAATTTTATGGAATATTCCAACCTGTCACCACTGAAGCATTGCCTTTCTCAGCTGGTAGTATGTATTGCATATTGTGAAGATTTTTTTATATTCCTACTGTAAAATGTTCTAAAGTTTTATGAAAATCTAGTTTTAATTTTTGCATATTTTCTGTATATTTTATCAAAATTTTAATGTTTCACAAAACTTATTTCATAGTTGTAAGTTTTTAATAAGATAACTGTATAAAAACTGTATTATAAAAAATTAAATTTTTTTTTAGAATTTATTTTATTAATTAAAATACCATTTTCAATATAATTGCTTTTGCTGTTATATTTCATAATATTCTGATAAATGAATCAGAATATTGTTTTTTGCTTGTTTTTTGTATGCCATACTGTGTCTACCCTGTGATATTCTGTGGGTTCAGAGCTGGAACACAAGATATGATATACAGATAGAAAGTTAGCCAACTAGCTATTATACAAGAAAAAAATTGTTGGGGATATGAAATTGTCAAAAATAGGAATTATTTTTAATATATTCTTAAAAGTTAGCTCATAAGGACATACAACAAAAAGTTTGCTAAATGGCAATGAAAAGTGTTTTTCAGGAAGTATTTTTTGATACTCATTATTTACTATTTTCCCAAAATTAAAGAGAATTGGACATAGATAAACAAAACTCTATCCCATCTCAAACAAGGGAATGATCATTATCCATGCAAAGATCATCAAAAAAACATAATGGAAAAACAAAGGGAACAAGATCAAACAAACAAGCAGAATCAAAGAACAAAACATGACTAGAAACAAAACACTAACAGCATAGAAATTATGGACTCTTCACCCACTAATCATAAACTGGACATGCAAAATCTCATAACATCATAAACATGATGCAAAAATTATACAGTGTAATTGTTGAGGCCTAAATGCAAACCTAAATGAACTACTCCTACTCATAACGAATCAACTTCCTGCCATTATTTGCCTTCAAAAAACTTTCCTAAAACCTAATGATAAAATAAAAATAAAAAACTATACTCAATATATTTACATACATGATACACCCTCAGATACCCTCTGTTGAGTATCGATCCTAATCAGAAATGACATCTCCCAAAGTAAAATCCTTCTAGAAACCAATCTACAAGCAGTTGCTGCAAAACCTACTCTACATAGAATCATTAACATCAAAATGCTTAATTACCAATACCAATCTCCAGAGTGTATTTCGAAATAAAAGAGGCACTATAGACAACATAGTCCACCTAGAAACTGTCATTAGAGATGCCTTTATTAAAAAAGAACACACAATAGCTATTTTCTCTTCAACCAAAAACAAGTGTATCCATGTCTGCAATCTGAAAAAAAATGTGCAATGACCTAACTCTTAGACTTCAAGGAACAGAAATTAAAATGACTAAACAACATAAATTTCTGGGAATTTTTTTTCATAAAAATCTTTCATCCCCCACTTAAACTACATAAAACAGAAATGCTTCAAAGCAATACAATTACTATGGGTTGTGGCTAATACCGACTGGGGAGCAGATCGCATATCACTTCTAAAATTATATAGAATTCTAATAAGAACTAAATTGTACTACAGATGTTTCATATATGGAAAATCTAAAAATCTTTGACCCCATTCACCATGCAGGATTACGATTGGCTCTGGGTGCATTCAAATCATCACCCATAGAAAGTTTATATGCTGAAGCCCATGAGGTACCATTAAAACTGAGATGAGAAAAACTGGCATTACAATATTATCTAAAACTCAAATCCTGCACAACTAACCCTGCCTACCATTGTACCTTCAACCCTAAATACAAAAACCTATTTGATAAAAAAAGAAAATGCTATCAAACCTTCACATGAAAAATCTAATCAGCAAAATACAAATTAATCCAATCCTAATTCTTAAAATGACCAACTCAAAAAACCCTACCCTGGTTAATGAAATATCCTATGATTCTGCTAAATCTTACTAAATTAGTTCACTGTGTCATGCAAGACAACTTTTCTCTCCAGAATCTATCTTACATATCTATGTCTACCATTTGTCCATGCTTAGAATATTGCTGCCACATATGGTCTGGTGCCCCTGCTATTTACCTTTAGTTTCTTGATAAGATCCAAAGAAGAATCAGCAATAATATTGGTTTTGATCTGGTGGCTTGGCTTCAGTAGCTTTTACACCACTGTAGGGTTGCCTCTCTGGGTCTTTTCTATAAATACTTTCATGGTAATTGTTCAGATGAGCTCTTCACTATGGTACCTAGACTTTTTGAATTTAAGCTCAGTACTAGACTGGCATCAAGATCTCATCAATTTACAGTTGGGCTGGGTAGATGTAACCATGCTAACAGTTTAATTTCTCACACTTCTCATTTGTGGAACTCTCTTCTGGCTCCGTGGTTTCCAGCCAACTTTAATCTACTAAAATTTAAATGCAATTTTGTAAATGATTGGATTTCTCTGTATCCTTGGAAACAAGAAATTATGAATTATATGTGCATTTAAAACTCAGTAAATCTAAAAATAAGTTATTCCAAAATTTGCTTGAAGATGAAACAGAATTAATGCTTTTAATTTAATTATATAATTAAATTTAAGTTTTTAGCTTCAGTTTTTGAAACATGGTTATTACTGTGTAGCAAAGAAACCATATTTTAAATCAGTTAATTTATAATATTTATGCTTTGTAAATTTACATTGAGCACTGTTTTGTAAAATTAAAAAATATCAATAAGTACACCGGATTATATATCTTACTGTTCTTTCTTTTTATTATTATATATATATATATATATATATATATATATATATATATATATTACATAAAATAGAAATTCAAAATTACGTCATTTCGTTATAGCTATTTCACCTCTACAAAAAACTTTAATATTTTTAATTTATATTTCCTTTAAGTAATTTTCCTTATAAAAATTAGATGTGAATATTTTAGGATATAAGTCAAGGTTATTTTGACTGGTGTCTGTATCCTGGCATATTTCCTCTACCACTATGAAATTGGATTTAGGCTCTGTTTAGACAGTTAGCTGCACCCTCTTTTATTTTCTTCTTTCTCCCTTTCTTTTTTTTTGTGTTTTTTTCCTTTACTTTTTCTGTTTTTCATCTCCTTGTCTTCTGTTTTTCTTCTCCTTGTCTTCTGTTTTTCTTCTCCTTGTCTTCTTCTTTAATCAATCTTTAATATTGCTGTGAAGTTTCCCGCTTACATTTTTTTCTTGTGAAAAAAACCAGTTTACATCTTTTTTTTTTTTTTTTTATTATATATTCTTCAAAATCTCCAATATATATTGTGAAGTCTTTCGCAGGCATCTTTACTTCTGTGAAAACAACCAGTGTTTTTTTTTTTTACATATGTCTATGTTACAGTATTTCCTTATGAGCTTGTCATTCGTGGAAGTATACCATATCTTTTCTCCATTACCCTCATGTATGGAGACTGAGTTTACTTTAATGCATGTGCTCTGGTAGACGTAAAATGTTCTACTGTAAAGAAAATCGTCTTTTCTGCAGGAAAATTTGAACAGTCATATGATTTAGCCCAGGAAAGGTTGGAAGTTGCATGACAGAGACTCACGGTCAGACACTGGAAGGCCATGAGACATGGGCTGATGGATGGGTAGGCGCAAAACCAGATGATATGAAATCTAATTTCTTTAAAAGTACATCGTGGACTTTGATAAAAACTAAAACAATTTTCTTTTTTTTTTTTGGACACCTAAAGTGAAAATATAAAAATAAAAATGCCTTTCCACTTGCTGATCGCACATTTTATATACTTGTAAAATCTCTACTACTTGATGTATTGGTAATGTCACATCTCCTAACTAAAAAAAAAAAACTGGAAAAGTGTCTCTTATGATTCTTTTTCATTAAGATAGGGAGTAATGTTTATTATGTGAGGTACTAATGTTATGCCTCTACAATATTTATATAATTCACATATCTACTTTGTTATGCATGAGACAATGCATTTGCGCACATGCTATCGACATCTTGGATGTGTTGGATATCCAAATCAAATTCTTGGAGAATTAAGCTCCAGCTAAGTAATCTTCTTATTCTTCATCCAATTTAAAAATGTAAGTAGGTTATAGTCAGTATACACGAGTGTGGGTTGGTGTGATGACGATATATATATATATATACGTCAAAATGCTGCAAACTTAATACCAAGACCAATGTTTCTTTCTTGACAGTTGAGTAATTCCTCTGATATGAATTAAACTTTTGAGAGAAATAACTAACGGGATGTTCAATACCTGCATTATTGACTTGAAGTAATACTGAACCAATGACATGATCTCTGGCATCGATCGCTAAGTGGAAAGGCTGCAAAAAATCAGGAGCCTTTAAAACTGGGCCAGAACACAATAAAGACTTAATCTGCTCAAAAGATTCCTGACAGGAGGGTGTCCAGATAAATTTGAACTTCTTAGCTAATAACCGGGTGAGGGTGCAGCAACATCTGAAGAATTACAACAAAATTTCCTGTAATATCCTCCCATACTCAGAAATCGTCGTAAGCTTTTCACATTGGTCGGGCTAGGACATCCAAGATACCATAGATTTTCGCATCAACAGGGGATAACTTCCCATAACCAATTCTATGTCCTAGGTAGGTGACTTCACCTTTTCCAAAATCGCTTTTAGCTAGATTGACGGAGATATTAGCTTGTCAAAGTCTGTTGAATACCTCACAGAAGGATATCTTATGATCCGCCCAACTTTCATTATAAATGACTGTCATCAATATAAGTTGTGACGTTAGGCAAGTTGTGCAGACAATAATTCCTCATTCACTGGAAAGTGGCTTGAGAATTTTTCATGCTGAAAGGCATGACTTGATATTGATACGAGCCATGTGGGGTGACAAAAGCTGATATCTCTTTGGTGTGCTCGGTAAGAGGCACACACCAATATCCCTTCAATAAGTCTAACTTTACCAATCCTATCGATACAATTATCCATTTTGGGAATGGGATGAGAGTTGGTTTTGGTGACAGAATTTAACTTAGTGCAAAACTGGACTGAACCGTCGGGTTTACTAACTAATACACATGGCGATGACTAGCTACTTACTTTGGCTAGGTTCAATAATGCCATAGTCAAGCATATATTCTACATCCTGGTGCATTATTTTTGCTTTTTGTGAGTTGATACGATTGGGACATTGTTTGATGGGAGTGGCATTTCCAACCTCCACATCATGTTGTATGATGCCCGTTTGCTTAGGAACATCTGGGAATAAGTTGCTATCGTCTTGAATTTGTTTGGTTATGTCCATCCTTTTGCTACAAGTCAAATGAGCTACCATAGACATAGTCATCTAAAATTTCAGAATTTTGCAATCTTAGAGGATGTTCACTCTTTCCTGCGATCTCCTTGTGGACCTCCACGTGGTTAGGCATGTAGACAAATCTAGTTGCGGTTAAGACAGGGTTCTGTTTCCCCCTTTTGTGATAGGATTTGAGCATAACACATCTGTGTTGTCTTTCTTTGGTTGTGAGTGTTAACTATATAGTTAAGGTCACTAACCTTCCAGGAGATTTCATAAGGACCATGGAATCGAGCATTTCTGTCATAATGCTTCTTCATTTTACTTTTGGCTATTCAAAGATTTATTTGTGCCAATTCGCTTGTCTCATGTAACCGAGTTCTAAAGCAGGATACGTACTCTAACAGGGATTCTTCTGTTGAGTTATCTTGCTGCCATTTTTACCCTCAACATTGATAAAGGACCGCACACGGAATAACTAAATATCAGCTCGAATAGGCTGAATCCCAAAGATTCCTGCGAGGTGTCTCTAGCTGCAAACATTAGGAACAGGATATGTTCATCCCAATCCTTTTGGTGCTTGAAGCAGTAAGCCTGGATCATGGTTTTTAGGGTGGAATGGAATCGTTCTAGGGCTCCCTGGGACTGGGGGTGTCAGGCACTTGACCATACCGTCATAATGCCTAGGGTGCCCAAGGCTTGTATGAACACTTGAGACATGAAATTTGATCCATGGTCAGTTTGCACTACCTTTGGTAGTCTGACTATGGAAAAGAAGTTGAGGAGGGCCGTTGTGATCTTCCTTACAGATATCTTTCTGAGGAGGATTGCCTCAGGAAACCGAGTCAAGGCACACATGATAGTATGTGTTAGTTCCCATGCTTGGTGTTAGGAAGTGGACCAACACAATCAACAAGGACCTGGCAGAAAGATACCTTGCAGGCAGGAATCGGGTGTAAGGGAGCAGCAGGGATACTCTGGTTCGGCTTGCTTACCATTTGACATGTGTTATAAGTCCAACAGTATTCTGACACATTTTTGTGGATTGCTAGCCAGTAAAAATGTTTGGTGATCCGCTTGTAAGTCTTACAACCACCTAAATGTCCTCCCATGCACATCCCATGGGCTGTCCTCAGTACCTCGGCTCTTTCCTCAGTAGGACTAGCTGGTATACAGCTAACTAGTCTTTTAGGGTGGGGATGTGTGAGGGTTTCCATTTCCTCATTAATATCTCATCCTTTACAAAATATGCAGACAAAACTTTGGTCAACTCTTCTTCAGGTAATGCTTTACTGAAGAGCAAGATGATTTTATCATCTCTCTGCTCGTCAGCAATTGACTTCCATGTACCTGGAATGTCACTTATAACTTCATTACTATCGCAGCAGTTTTGCACCAAGGTTTTCTCCAATATAAGTTTTGATTCTCCCTCATGACCTTGGCACGTTTGGGAGAGGTCAATTACCATATTCATTTCCTCATTATTTCCTTCCTTAAGGTTTTTCTTTTCAGCCCTCCTCTGAGCTCTTGCTTGAGTTACTATGCACGATGGAAATACTCCAGGGTATTTCTCTCCTACTTTCTCGGTTTGTTCCAAGGTGTGGGGCTCTCACTTGCATGGCAAGAAAAGGCTACAAATCTGGGAATGTATTCCCAAAAAACCACAAGGGTTTGTCTCTTTGAATAAGAACCACAGAGGAGGAAATAAGGATAATATTAAAGAATATAAACCATTTGTATCAAATGGCTCCATACATCCCTTGGATAATCCCATGATGAGAACTCGGATTAAAATCCTAAGAGATACTGGGGCATTCCAATCTCTGATTTTTGAAAAATTTAAGTCAAAAACAGCCATGGTCAAATTCGTAGTAATACAAGGAATAGGAAATGATTTCATTAGCGTCCCACTCCATAGAATCTCCCTTTAGCCCAACATAGTTCATGGCCCCATAAAGGATGGAGAGGTTAGTAGTTTGCCTATGAGAGGCATATCAATGCTACTTGGCAATGATTTAGCTGTCAGAAAAGTTGTACCCCACCTTGAGCTAGTCATGGACACACCTCTTGAATTCCTCCATCAGTATCAACTGTTGAAGTTTTTCATGGTCCAACCCCACCTGAACTCCACCTGTCAAACTATGTTTCCTCCTGGAGGAAAAATTCTATGTAGGTTTGTTTCTCGTCTTTTCAGTAAGCCCTAAACTTCTGTCTATAAGCTTCAGGTACCATTTCATAACTTTGGAGGATGGCTGCCTTTACAATCTTATACTCAGCACAATCTGGGAAGCATATATCTCTTGCGCCTTTCCTCTAAGTGCTGTTTGTATCAGGATTCTACAGGCCTTTTAAGGTTTGAGGCGATTTTTTTTTTTTTTTTTTTTTTTTTTTTTTTTTTTTTTTTCTCCCAAATGTTGAAAATATTTCTCTTTATCTGCCTCATTAAACACTGGTACGAGTTTGACCTGCTGGGTAAGGTCAAAATCATTCTGCCTTTCATCACGGAGCATCCTCGAATTCTCGCCTTTTCTACTTCAGCTCTATACTGAATTTACATTATTCGGACTATTGTCCTCATCTTTGTCACCATATTTATTAGAACATTTTGGCCATTGAACACTCCAACCGGTGGTTGGAATGTCGAACTGAACTCTTTATTTCGTTCACTGGTGTAGACTGTTCTAGTTCCACGTGTCATGTCTAATGGATATCAGTTATCTCCTGATATTCCCATCTCCAAGTTCTCCACCACCTTAACCAGGTATTGAACTCACACTCTTTTGGGTCCTGTCACTGGATCTAATTAATGCCTTTATCCACTGTGCCATGTGTCCTTGAGGACATCTGTGTATGAATTTCTGGGTATTATAAACCTAATGTCTTCAGCAATCATATTGCACCAGAGCTCATATTGCAATTTTTGTTATTATTGCTTTTCTCTGAAACTCCTTATTACTGGTTCCCATATTGTATTCATTTCTATACTTGGTAGGCTCAGGAGATTTTTGTGGCCTAGCATATGTGGTGATTCCTTAAATTTACGAATTTTCCAATGATGTTCTTTGTCTATGATCTCAACCTGATCCCACACAGGGCAGTGATCTCCCTTTTCTCTTCATATGTGGTCAGCCACGTCAGATTTTTCCACTTCCTCTTGTGTTACAGCTTTCTGGTGTTCTTGAAGTTTTACCTTAAGGGGGCAGCCTGTCTCCCCTTCATATTTCTTTCCACAGCTGTACGGGATATTGTACACACAGTCTTTAGTCATGTTCTCCTCTATGGTGGGGTCTTACTCAGGAGAGATATCTGAAGTGTCGTCTAGCTTTTGAAGCTTGTCCTGATGTTATATGGACCACAGATTTTTTGTATTTTCTTTGATAACCCCTTCACATAAGGCAGGCAGACTGTTTTCTGAGTGTTGTTGTCCTCCTCCTCTTGTACCCACCTATCCCAGTTTTTTGAGGCTACTGCCATGTACCCAGGGTAGTTGTCACGTTGTAGGGTACTACTTATACTGACCAATTCTTTATCTAATGTCTCTGGGTCGCCACTTATGACTTTTGCTTGGTCGTGTAAGCAGCGGAAGATCCCTTTCTTTATGCTGTATCGATGGTAGGAGTTGAAATTGAGGTACTGTCTGGTGAATGTCCGTTTACGGTATGCAGATGTCTTGAACCCATGCTCTGTTCAAGATATTAGAACATCCAGGAATGGGAGTGTGTTGTTACTCTCTTTCTCCATCGTGAACTGTATTGAATATCTTGAGTTCACATGGTGTGGCTAGAGTATGAAGGTATCATCTTCGTACCTTAACCATAGAGTTGGCTTTAGAGATATAGATATGCCATTTCCTCAAAGTATTCCATGTATATATTCACCATTGCTGGTGATAATGGCAAGCCCATCCTGTCGAAGTGTGTTTGTGTACAGAAAGTCAACATCTTCATTAGATTATCTATTGAAATACTGGTTCAATCTGTCTCTGACTATTGAGAGTGCCTCCTTCGTGGGTACCTTGGTGAACAAACTCACCACATCCAAGCTCACCATCTGGTTGGATAGGATGGGAGCATCTTTGATTATTTTCACGAAGTGGGCAGAGTTTGACATATGGGTCAATTATATCTACAAGGAAGTGACTCAGAGGGTGGCACACAGAGCCTTGGCTACTAACAATCGGCTTGAGTGGAATACCGTCTTTGTGAATCTTAAGGAGACCGTATATGTGAGGTAGCTTGGTGTAATGTTGTGATAACTGCCTATACATCTTAGGTGTGAAATGATTCTTGTTCTTGATTAGTATCTGTGACAGTTTGCGTTCCGTTTCCATTGTAGGATCCTTTTTTACTTTACTGTAGCTACCATTGCTAATGAGGTCTTCCAGCTTTCTTGTATAATCTGATTTGTCCATCACTACAGTTGCATTGCCTTTGTCAGCCGGTAGTATGATGATGTTTTTGTTCCTCTGTAGGAATCTGATCACAAGTCTCTCCAGTTTCGTGATGTTTGACCTGGGCATCTTGGCCTTCTCCAAGGTCTGTCTCACCTTCCATCTCAGTTCATCCGTCTGAGCCTGAGGGAAGTTCAAGGCCACCTCCTCGCCTCTGGCAAAGATGTCCAAGTATGGCACTCGCCTGATGGTTGTGAAGAAGTTGAAACCCCTATTCAATACTGACTCCTCAGCTTCTATTCTAGCTTTTCTATCTTTATTTCAACCTTTTTCATTTTGGCTTCGATTTTGGCTCTCTCTAACTCAAGTTGAGCTTGCAAAAGTCCGGATGATTCTGCTGTAAGGCTACACAATACATCTTCTTCAAAGATGTCATTGTTGACCATGTGTTCGACCACTATCCTAACTAGCTCTACCTTCCTCATTGATTGCCTCACTTCTAACTCTAGTTTTAACTCTACTTCAAGAATACTATCCTTTTTCGGTTTGACTAATCCTTTGTACATGGGAGAATCTAGGAATGCATTCACTACTGCCATCTTGGCTATGTGTCCTCAGCTATCTCACAATTGTGCTATTTCCTCTCTTTGGAGTCTTACAGAGAAGGAAATCCCGGACGAGCCCCCAATTATTACATTTTGACTCTGTTAGGAATGCCGAACATACATGCAACAAATAAAAATAAATAAAAGAAAATGAGAGAATCCCAGGTGTAAATAAAATATTAAAAAAAATATGCACAGGAAGAGGGCTCCTTCTCAAGACACTGATGAATGAAAGTGAAAAAGAATAATGAACGCTCTTGTGAGATCACAGAAAACAAGAAGAATGAGAGATTTAAAATTGCATTTATTTACAAATTATACAAATAGCAAAATTGGCAAAAATAAAATATGTACTTAATGGTGATGGTGGGAGGGAATAGGAAATTACTAAAATAATCTATATGTGCGACTAGCGAGCGTATAACACCTATACATATCAATCACTCCACAAAGAAAATACAAAGATATTAACTTACATTAGAACAAAGGGGTGGCTCACGGAGTCGTCAGCTCAAAGTTCAATGTAAATACAAAATTTTTGTGACAGCAGAAAATCTTTTGTTTCTTGGAAGGTGGGGAGGCAATGAATTCTTTCTCCTGAAGAAATTCATTCACTTGGGTTTCTTTTTTTTTTCCATCTTTTCTTCTGTTTTTCTTCTTTTCTTCTTCAATCAATCTTTAATACTTGCTGTGAAGTTTTCTGTGGGCATTTTTTTTCTTCCATGAAAACAACCAGTTGTGTTTTTTTTTATATTTTTCAAAATCTCCAATATAACTTGTGAAGTTTTTCACGGGCATCTTCTGTGAAAAAAACCAGTGGTTTTTCTTACATACATCTATGTTGCAGTATTTCCTCACGGGCTTGTCATTCATGGAAATATACCATGTCTTTTCTCCGATAGCCTCATATATAGAGATTGAGTTTAATGTGTGTGCTCTGGCAGACATAAAATGTTCTACTGTAAAGAAAGTTGTCTTTTCTGCGGAAAAATTCAAAGTCACGTGATTTAGCCCAGGAAAGGTTGGAAGTTGCATGACAGGGAAGGCCACAAGACATGCGCTGATGGGTGGGTAAGTGCAAAACTAAACACAATATGAAATCTATTTTATTTAAAAGTACATCATGGACTTTGATGAAAACTAAAACAGTTTTCTTTTTCTTGTAGACTGAGTACTAAAGTGAAAATATAAAAATAAAAATGCATTTCCACTCGCTGATCGCACATTTTATATACTTGTAAAAACTCTACTACACAACGTATTGGTTGGTAATATGTCACTATATATATATATATATAATGTGTATGTATGTATGTATGTATATGTATATATATATAATGTATGTATGTATATGTATATATATATATATATAATGTGTGTATGTATGTATGTATGTATATATATATATTATGTATGTATGTATGTATATATATATATAATGTGTGTATATATATATATATATAATGTGTGTATATAATGTATGTGTGTATATAATATATATAATGTATGTATGTATATATATATAATGTATGTATGTATATATATATATATATATATAATGTATGTATGTATATATATATATATATAATGTATGTATGTATATATATATATATATAATGTATGTATGTATATATATATATATATATGTATGTATGTATATATATATATATATAATGTATGTATGTATATATATATATATATAATGTATGTATGTATATATATATATATATAATGTATGTATGTATATATATATATATATAATGTATGTATGTATATATATATATATATAATGTATGTATGTATATATATATATATATATAATGTATGTATGTATATATATATATATATAATGTATGTATATATATATATATATAATGTATGTATGTATATATATATATATATAATGTATGTATGTATATATATATATATATATGTATGTATGTATATATATATATATATAATGTATGTATGTATGTATATATATATATAATGTATGTATGTATATATATATATATATAATGTATGTATGTATATATATATATATTAATGTATGTATGTATATATATATATATATAATGTATGTATGTATATATATATATATTATAATGTATGTATGTATATATATATATATATAATGTATGTATGTATATATATATATATATAATGTATGTATGTATATATATATATATAATGTATATATATAT